>CAUYON010148100.1:0-18678 GCA_963573935.1 Arctocebus calabarensis | reverse complement strand
AATGTCTTTATATAATGATCAAGAAAATGCCATGAAGGCTATCTGTAACAGTACGATCAAAACATTTCTGAATGTATATGAATCGTGCCCTATGATTGCACCAATGTACAGAATTATGATTCAATAAAATTATTAAAAAAAAAAACTACATTCTTTGCAGATCTTGAACAAGTTGCTCAACTTCTCAATGTCAAAGTGTCTGTACATATAAAATATAAATAATACCTTAGAGAGTTGTCATGTGACTGCAGTTGATTAAACAATACAAAGCACTTAGTACAATGCCTGGTACAAAATAAACACTTCAAAAGGGTTAGCTATTGCTACTGAGATGAGAAATCACCAGATGGCCATATTTGATACCAGCTGACTCCACCCAGCAATAACTAGCTGCTCACCTAATTCAAAGGCAGTCAGTCCCAAAGGGTTAAAAACCACAATCTATGAAGAACTCAAAAAGAGAGCAAACAACCCCATTAAAAACTGGGCAAGAGATATGAACAGAACCTTTCCTCATGAGGACAGATTATTGGGCAACAAATACATGAAAAGCTGAAAAGCTGCTCATTGTCTCTAATTGTCAGAGAAATGCAAATCAAAACCACTTTGAGATATCACCTAACTCCAGTGAGAATAGCCCACATCATGAGGTCCCCAAAATAGTAGACATTGGCATGGGTGCAGAGAGAAGACAACACTCATGCACTACTGGTGAGATTGCAGACTAGTACAGCCTGTATGGAAATAAGTATAGAGAGTTCCCAAAGAACTAAAAGTGGACCTTCCATTTGATTCTACAATCCCCTTACTAGATATCTATTGGAAGGAAAAGTCATTTTACCATAAGGACATTTGCACTTGGATGTTTATGGCAGCTCAATTCACAATTGCCAAGACATGGAAGCAACCCAAGCACCCAACAACTCATGAATGGATTAATAAACTGTGGTATGTGTATACCATGGAATACTATTAAAAAGATTAAGGTTTTTTATCTTTTGTAACAATATGGAGTATTTGGAAAACACATTGCTAAGTAAAATATCACGAGAATGGAAAAACAAGCATCAGGTGTACTCAGCACTAAACTGAAACTAGTAGATGAACAACGAAGTACTCACATAAGAGAAAAACTCAATTAAATTCATGAAAAAGGGAAGGGGCAAGGCGATTCAGTAAGTTTCCACCTAACAGGTACAATACACAGGTATATGGCACACTTCCTGGGTGAAGGACACAACTACAATTCAGACTTTAACTTGCAAATGCAAACAGTGTGACCTAATTGTTATGTACCTTCATATTAATCTGAATTTTTTTAAATAAATAAATAGGCAGTCAAACCTAACAATGGACTGTGATCTAATGGTAAAAGATGATGAATGTCAATAAAATTCTCTCTCTTATAAATCTAAATTAAGAAACAAAGACTGAGCCAGTTAATAATGATTCAAAAGTTAAATGGTCTGGCTTTCACTACCGAACTTTTCAGTCTTCATTTTACATCACTTAGAGCATTCAGTCTGTTGAGTATTCCATTTATCTTGAAACATTCTTTTAGTTGTACTCTAATCTCTCCAGCTCTACCTTTTTAGTCTCTTTGGAAGGCACTAGAAAATTGCAGCTCCTCCTTACTTTATCTCAGGCCTATTTTCATCCACACCTATAGCTTTGTTAATTATTTAGTTTTGTTTGTTTGTTTTTTAAGACAAAATCTCACTCTGTTGCCCTCAGTAGAGAGCCCTGGCATCATAGCTCACAGCAACCTCAAACTTTTAAACTCATGTGATCCTCTTGGATCAGCCTCCTTGGATCAGCTGGGACTACAGGTGCCCACTAAAACTCATGGTTAGTTTTTCTATTTTTAATAGAGACAAGTCTTGCTCTTGCTCAGGCTGATATCAAACTCCTGAGCACAAGCAATCCACTCCCACCCTCTGCAGTCTCCCAGAGTGCTAGGACTACAGGTGTAAGCCACAATGCCCAGCTTCCAGTAATTATTTCTGTGACAAAATAATTATCCCGATGCCAGTTCAGACTTCTCTTGTAAATTCAACTGCTTTGTCAAACTCTCCTCTTATTTGAATGTTCTAATGGTGCCTCAAACTCCATACATCCATACTCCATAAATTCATGATCTGACCTCTCAGACCTAGCTTAGGCCTTTCCAATGCTCCCTGTCTCAGCAATGTCACCACCAACTATCCAGCTGCACAAGTTAGAAAATGAATAGTCTTTTATACCTCCTTCTCCCTCATCCTCATACTTCATTAAGTCCCATTAAATTTTAACTCCTAAATATTTCTCAATGCCTTCTCTTCATTTACATTTTACCTTCTAACAGGTCTCCACTCTTGTATCCTCTGTGCTTTTGACACTGTAGCCAGAGCTTTTTTTTTTTTAGTTTATTCTAATCATGTCATGTTCCCTCTTAAAAGAAGCCAATGGCTTCTCATTATTCTTAGGATTTTTGACCAAAATGCCTATCACAGCCAACAAGAAAAATCTGGTTTCAGTTTACCTCTTCTCACCTCCCAGTTCGAGAAATGCAGGATTGATAAGCAAAACAAAGCCCTTGTGGAGCTTGCATTGTAGTGAAAGGAGACAGACAATATGCAATACAAATAAGTAAAGTAAATAGTATTTTCAAAAGCAATTAGGTACTATGAAAAAAGAAGAACAGGGTAAGAAAATCAGGAACAGGGAACTTCCAGTGCCTAATTTGGTGCCTGGTATATAGTTAGCACTTAATATTGATTGTATAAATGAATTAAGGAATGATCACATTCAAATTATGAGGGAGCTAAAACTAGAAATTAGTAGAGGAACTAGTCAGTAGAAGAAAAAAGAGATATAAAGGCCTTGAGAAATAGTGATCTCTTGAACCATGTCTATTAGCCTCATATAGTTTCCAGTTCCAGTCCAGGGGGCAGAGTATTTGTGTAACATGACCACACACACACACAATACATACATACACATACCCCAAAGCTGAAGTAATTCAAGTGGATCACTCTCAAAACCATAATATCTAATCAGGACACATATACAAGTCTATGTATACCACTACCACCACTCACCACCACACATATATCTCCAAGGCCACTGCTTTTCTACACACACACCAGTGTCATCCCTTATACAGAAGTTCCAGTTCTTTAGTCTTCAGCCCCTTTTAGGAACAAATTCCCTCCCACACACACAAGGCTGTAAAAAGTCTTGATTTTTTTCTGTGACCCTGAAAGACACTTAAAGTCACTCTCTCAAAACCCAGCCTATACCCACAAGCTGTCCTCTCAGGAATACAGTCTCCTTGCCCTTTAAAAACGATCTTCTACCCACAGAGATGTGATTTTGAATGACCTTCAAGATTTCTGTTTCCATATATATATGGAATCCATATATACTAACAGGCTGCAGCCTCCTTTGGTAGGCTCCTAAAAGACTGTGTCTCTGGGTGGCCCCTCAAGTCTCTTGTCTTTTAAAGGACCCATACAAGGCTTTGTATACTTTTTCTGTGACCACGGATGACCCAGAGGACACTACCCTTCCCCAAAACACAAATACTCTGTGTTCACCTCCCTTCCATGGCAATTAAAGTCATGCACCTTCCACACACAACTGCCTCTTCAGAATCACTGCCTCTCCTCCCTTCCCACCCACTCCAATTAATGCTGCTGTAGGAATTTCCCCCATGCTCCCACGGGGTTGTGTACACCCTCTCGATGGCACAGCCTATCCCTAGGATCACCTCCCACCACAGGTGCCCCTCAGGCTCCAGCCCTTTCTGGGCCCATGCTCATTCAGGAGTGTGCACGTTCCCCCACGCTCTTCTCAACCACCAGGACTTCAAGGTCTCTGCCCGCCACCCAGGGGAGGACACACCTCCTTTGACCCTTGACCCCCGGGGTCGTAGCCACGCCGAGCAAACACACAGGGAAGCCTAGTTAGGAGCAGGACTAAGCTCGAGTCCCCTGTCCTCTCAGGCCTAGGACAGCCCCCTCTCCCCAACCCGCCTCAGCGTTCCCCTGATCAGCCGCCCCCACAGACCTGCCTCAGGCACCGTCTGGCTCCGCTCCGCCATTTTTGTTGTCCCTCAGTATCTGATCCCACGCGAAAACCTTGGGGCAGTAGGGAACAGGCGTTGGGATCAGCGGACTGACAGGAGCTCCCTCAGGAAGACGCGGCTCAACGGTTGCCAAGGCAACGGGTGGCAGGCGTAGAGGCGGCCGGCGCGCGGCGGGGGACGGGAGGGGCGGGCTAGGAGGAGCGTGCCTCCGAGACCCCGCCCCCTGGGCGCCAGCTCGCCTAGCTGCAGAGAGCTCGCCGCTAGCGCTCAGTAGCTCTGCTCTTCTGCAAAGCGGCCACTGCGTCCCGGCAACTGAACAGGCCCAGCCGTCTCTGGGGACTCTGAGGCCTCTGAGGCCTCTGGGCCAGGTCTGTTGGGATGGCCCTTTCCTGCTGCCGTGCCATCCACGCAGCCTAAATGAGCTGGCCTTTCTGTGATTGGTACTGTACTCTGGGAACTTGGGACAGGGTTCTCGAAGTGCTCCGTGTGGCCTGCCTGGCCTTCGTCGAAGTAACTTATGCCTCCAACTGAAATGTAGTGAAAACCAATTGTGTGCTCATCCCAACCCAAACACATAGAGACCCATAGAGTTCTGGTTCCTTGCCCCTCTGCAACTACACCAACCCCCAGCCCTAGACAAGATTTCTCTTTTGCTGATGTATTTCTCAGGAAACATAAGATACTCTTTTCCACCTTTTAGTGGAGACATGTCACTATCTTCTGAGATCAAGCTGAATATTACCCTTCTGACCAGCTCTGTCCTTCCTTGCATGTGTCCTTTATTCCAACACTTAAATGTTTTATGCACTATTTCCTCCTAACTGGACTGTGAACTCCCTGATAACCAGAGGTCCATCTCTTCATCTCTGTATACTCCATAGTGCGGCATGGTGCATGACACTAAGCAGGAACTAAAGCCTTTGGAGTAAGATGCTGGCAACGTGGGTAGAACCGTTCATTCCCCTACACTGCAATCAGGGATAAGAAGTGGGCACCATAAGAATCTTCTATAGAAAGTTACATGAAAATAGCCGTCAGAAACATCCGTCACATTTAAGAATTTTAAAATTCACAATCTATGTCCATACAACCATCAAAATGAGCTTGTGTATGTGCTTTCTACAATCCTAATGATAGTTAGATAAAAGTTGTGAGACTTATGGGAATTTCAGTGTGAAAAGAAGCACTTAGGGCTGAAGAGGAAAAAGGAACTTCATTAAGTCTAGGGAGATGGAAACAAAAATCTGTGTCCTACTCAGACCGACTTTATTATACCTTTATAATCTTGAGCAAATCATTAAAATTATTATTCTTCAGTTTTCTTTTCCAACAAACTGAGACAAAGGCCGTTCATGTTAATATACAAATAGGGTCTCAAATAGGGTCTCAAATATGGTGATGGATGAAAATACATTTGACAAGTATAAATCCAGTCAATATGGCTTGGTGCCTGTGCTAGTGGTCAGGGCTCCGGCCACATACACGGGTGCTGGAGGGTTCGAACCTGTCCCAGGCCTGCTAAACAATAACAACTACAAAACAAACACACACAAAAAAATAGCCGGGCTTTGTGGCAAGTGTCTGTAATCCCAGCTACTTGGAAGGCTGAGGCAAGAGAATAGCTTAAGCCCAAGAGTTTGAGGTTGCTGTGAGCTGTGACGCCAGAACACTCTACGGAGGGCGACATAGTGACTCATATACATATTCCAGCTACGTGTAGAAGATGGAAAGCCTTGAAAATCAGTTTGCTGACTGCGCCAGGTTTGGTTCATGTGTCAGTTATTTCTCAGAAAGCAGTGCAGAAGTGAGTAGAGTCCTTCACCCCTGCTGGAGCGCTCAGACACATTGCTTTTCTTCTGTGAAATAGCACAGCATGGTGAATGCAGTAGAAATGCCCCTCCAACTGGGCCCCTAGGAACTGGTTTCCTCATGTTACCATTCAGAGTGTCTCTGGGGTGTCTCCTTCCCCAGGGGATCTCCTGTAGTCTCTTTTCTCTACCACAGTCAAGGTGCCTTCCTTCAAACAAAACATACCCTGTAATACTCACCCACATTGATTACAATGACATCTTCCATGTTTCTGGCCACTAAGTTAGAGGCAGTATGTAATGAGAAAGATATTCACGTTATAATCACATTTTTACATACACAAACCAATTTAATTCTCAAAGCAATGTTATAAAATTGTTATTAATATCATCCTCTTATAGAGAGGATAAAATTGAGGCCCAGCAAGTTAAAGTAACTTACACAAAGTCACTGACAAAAAATAGCAGACTTAGGGACGACTGAAATGGTGCTAAGAAATTCACGTGTTATCTCATATATTGATAATTTTCACATCAAAAGTACTATGCCCTTGAAGTTTACAAACTAATTGAGAAGATTAACATACAAAAATCCAGTTTGCAATTAATTTCCAAACAATGTGATAGGAGCAGTGACACAGGCATCCTCAGAAAAATGTAGGAGCACCAAAAAGGGATGCCCTTGATGGGCATTTGGGAGGGCTTTCTAACCTTGAGCTAAATAGTAAAGGATAAAGGAAGTCAGCCAAATGAAGAGTAAGGTGGAAAGAAGAAAGGATAAAATACTGTTTAATCCAATTTGTCATTTGTATTTCTACTGTGCTTATGTTGGTTTGGCCTCTTATCAAGCTTTTCTTATTTGCTTTTCTTATTTTTTGTTTAAAAACAACAACAATAACAAAAATCCACCCAATGCCAAAGTTGTAAAATAATTATGTGAACATTTCTTAATCTCTTAGAGTTTTATATTTTATATTTACATCTTCAATCCTTATAAAATTTACATGGGTATAAAGTGGAAGATATGAATCCAACTTTATGTTTTCTTTTTTTTTAAGTTTTTTTTTTTTTTAATTGTTGTTGCAGTTCTGTCCAGGGCTGTGTTTGAACTTGCCACCCTTGGTATATGGGACTAGTATCCTACTCCCTGAGCCACAGGCACCACCCAACTTTATGTTTTCCATATAGTGTTCTGATGGCCCAAACAAAACTTATTGAATAAACAGCACATTTTCTCCCCCATTGATCTGAGGTGTTGCCTTTATAATATATTTAATTCTTACATTGTTTGTGTTCATTTCTGGGCTTTGTTGAGGTCCAGAAATCAATACCCAAAATATACAACTTGGTAAGGGCCAAACTGGAGGAAAAAAAAAAAAAAAGCCTCAAGGTCTCTCTGACTCCCGCCACCTATAAAGTTCTCTGTCAAAGTACAGTATGAAGCTGAAATTCCCTTATATGCCTGAAATCCAAACCTAGCAAAGAAGAAAACAATTACCTCCAGTCCCTTCCCAGATTATTTTTCTTTTTAAGATTGAGTCTCATTCTGTTGCCCCAGGCTAGAATACTTAGGCATCATAGTTCACAGCAACCTCATACTCCAGGGCTCAAGGGATCCTCTTGCCTCAGCCTCCTGAATAGCTTGGACTACAGGTGCCTACCACAAGCCCAGCTAGTTTTTCTATATTTTTTAGTAGAGATGGGGCTTCACTCTTGTTCAGGTTTTCTCAAACTCCTGAGCTCAAGCAATCTACCAGCCTTGGCCTCTCAAAGTGCTAGAATTACAAGCATGAGCCACCGCACCAGGCCTCCTTCCCTGAATTTTTATTAACTGAATCCATATTATAGAAAGGAAAATTAAAGTCTGTCACCAAATCTGAACAGACATTTTGTCATAAACCATCTTCCTTTCTTCAAGCCCAACAGACCTCACTGCAGACAACTTTATGTTCTTGCAATGCATTGAATTCCCCTAAAAATCACTTACTATCCCCCTAAAATAATCCATACTACCCCATCATACTTTCTCCTAAGAAGTAGGATGTATAATTTTCTGTACCCGATTGGGATATTGGGTAGTCACTCTGTGATTTTCCCCAGATGTATGGCAATAATAAATTTGTAAAGCCTTTTCTCTTATTAATTTGCCTTATTGTGAACTGATTTTCCAGCAAAAATTCTAAGAGTGAAGGAGAAGTTCCCTCAGTCCCAACAGCTTTTATTCCATTTCATTAACATATCTACAAATTCATGCACTAGTATTAACCTATGCTTATTAAAGTGCAACA
Organism: Arctocebus calabarensis; assembly: GCA_963573935.1. Classification (NCBI taxonomy): domain Eukaryota; kingdom Metazoa; phylum Chordata; class Mammalia; order Primates; family Lorisidae; genus Arctocebus; species Arctocebus calabarensis. The sequence continues at coordinate 10,513 of CAUYON010148100.1, read as the reverse complement.
CTTTACTACATATAATATCTGGTAGGACTTGTCCCACTTTTCATTAATAATGTTTTTGTTTGTATTGTATGATGTTTTGACATTTTAAAAGATTGCTGGCCTGGGCAATTCTTAGAGACAGCAAAGAGTTTCCCCACTGGAGCACATTTTTCATATGCAAAACAATCATTCCAAAGTCTATATAATCTCAACTATCACCTTATCTAACTCCTACACCACATCAGTACTTTCCCACTCTACCCGCCAAAATTATCCCAAGGCTAGGTACCAGCCAGCTAGAGACCACTTCTATAGCTAAAGTACAACAGAATTATTCAAACTAGCAATCCTAAACTGCTTACCCTACCTTATCTTTCTCACAGAAATCCCAATAAAGGCTTTGACCTAAGATTTCCACTTGCTCCTATCTATGGCCAGCTGACCAAAACCTGGTGTTTCCCTTCTGATACTGCATGGCATGTAGTATTCCTTTACTGGGAAATATGAGTAAAACAAACTTTCCAAGTTTTATTCTCATTTCCTCCTGTGACCACACCTACTTTATCAACCATGTCCAACATTTATATTCTTAGGACGCACTTTATTATTCTACACTCTAATAAACAAGCTATTCTTATTTACTCTTACCACTTTACGTGGTAAAATTTGAAATTAGCTTTCCTAACTGCAAAAAAAAAAAAAAAAGTCATCATCTTCCAGGTATTTTTATTATAATTTCGGTAAATTAAATGGGGAAAGGGACAAGGGGAGTGGAGGCGGGAGGGTAGATGGAGGGAGGGTGATTGGTGGGATCACACTTATAGTGCATCTTAGAAGGGTACAAGTGAAAATTACTAAATGCAGAATATAAATGTCTTCATATAGAGATTAAAAGGCCATGAAGGCTATGTTAAATAGTTCAATGAAAATATTTCAGATTGTATATGAAGTCAGCACATTGTGCCCCATGATTGCACCAATGTACACAATTATGATTTAGTAAAAATAAAAAAAAATTATGGTAAATTTATAAATTCTTTTAGAGAACAATGACATCTTTATGACATTGAGTCATATCCAAGAACATGATATATCTTTCCATTTGTTTAAGTCTTCTATTATGTCCTTTATAAATATTTAATAAATAGAAAACAATGGCAAGGTGATCAATTTAAACCTAGTCATGTCAAAAATTATAGTAAATGTAAATGGTCTCAACCAATGCCAATAGAAATATAATATGAATTACAATGCCATCCAAAACATAATTTTAAATTTTCTAATGACAAAATTTTAAAAACTAAAATCAAACAGGTAAAATTAGTTTAATAAGATATTTTTATTTAACCCAATTCATCCAAAATACTTTCATTTCAAGATATAATTACTATAAAAATTATAATGAGACATTTTATATTATTTTTCATACTATGTTTTTGAAATCTGGTGTGTGTTTTACACCTACAGCATATTTCAATCTGAATTAGCCACATTACAAGTGCTCAGTAGTGGATTTAAGAGAGAAAAAAAGAAAAGCAAGATCCAATTCTATGCTGTATACAAGAAATTAGCTATAAACATTTGTATATAAACATATGTATAGGTTAAAGTAAAAGAATGAAAAACACACTATACAAAAATTTATCCTAATAAAACTGGCTTACTGTCAAAGTTGACTTCAAAATAAAAAATATTGTTAAAGAAAACATTGCAGGTCTTTTCATCAAGAAGACAACATCGTACTTATTAATAAATTGCAGAATGCTTATGGCATAAGGCCTAAAATTACTATTATATGCTGCCTCCACGTTTAGTAAACTCAGGAGGGCTTAGAACAACCTAACCATAAGTTCTCCTCCCCATTCTCTTCTCACAGATAAGGTCCCCTACCCAAACAACCTCCTTGTCCAACTGACCAGGTGTAGTTCTCCATTGTCCCTGAGCAGTAGGTTTCAGTTGTCTACCAACCCATAATTATTCAAACAAGCCAACTACATTCACCCACAAGCAGCCATCTCCATAGCTGTAGGGCAGTAATACCTCCCTCACCAATGGCATCAATAAGAGATAATTAAAACAGTGCTTTCCACTTTATTCAATACAATACTGGCAATTCTGAATAAACTAAAATTCAGTTAGAGTGAAAAGGAATATGGGAAAAGTTTATATTTATAGAAAACATGATTGTGTAAAAAAATCCTGAGTAATATACCAAAAAGCTACTAGAATAAGTGAGTTTCAAAAGATTATAGGATAAAAGGTTCATATACATAAGTCAATTGCTTTTTATATAATAGCAAAAAACAATAAAGAATTAAAGTAAAACCCCCACCATTTACAATAACATAAAAATTAAAGTACAATTAAATTTAAATATATGTAAGATAATAAAGTGAAAACTATAAACTATTTTTGAGAGAAAGTAACCAATACCTAAATGCATAAAGATATATACCATGTTCATGAATCAGAAAACTCAATATTGTTGAGATTCTCCTGAAATTTATCTATAGTTACACTAGCTAATAGCTACATGTATCTATTTAAATTAAATTAAATTAAATTGGCTTGTCGCCTATAGGTCAAGCGGTTAGGGCACCAGCCACATACACCAGAGATGGTCAGTTCAAATCCAGCCCAGGCCTGCCAACCAACAATGACAACTGCAACCAAAAAATAGCCAGGCATTGTGGTGGGCACCTGTAGTCCCAGCTACTTGGGAGGGTGAGGCAAGAAAATCACTTAAGCCCAAGAGTTGGAGGTTGCTGTGAGCTTGACTCCACATCCACGGCATTCTACCCAGGGTAAAAGCTTGAGACTCTATCTCAAAAAAAAAAAAAAAAAACCCATGATTGCATTAATGTACACAGTTATGATTTAATAAAAAATTAATTAGTTAATTAAATGAAAATTTTTATACTTTGGTCAAACTAGCCAAATCCTAAGTTCTTAATAGTTGTATGTGGCTAGTAGCTACCATATTTAAGAAAGCAGATAAAGAATAGTTCCATCATCACAGAATGTTTCATTGGACAATAATGATCTATAAATTCAGTGCAATACCCACCAAAATCTCAATAATTAAACAACTATTTCTAATTTAAAATGGCAAGTTTATTCTAAAATTTATATATAAATGGAAAGAAACTAGAAGAGCCAAAATATTTTGTAGAAGAAAAACAAACTTGGAGGACTTACATTTCTTGATTTCAAGGCTTACTACAGTCCCATAGTAATCAAGACAGAATATTATCAGCATGAGGATAGACATATTGTATAGATCAATAAAACTAAATAACATCCAGAAAAAGATCCATAAATATATGGTAAGTTTATTTGGACAAAATTGCTAAAGTGATTCTATGGGAAAAGATAGGTTTTGCAACAAATAGTATTGGAACAATTGGTTATCTATATGAAATAATAAAATGAACCCTACACCAATACCTTACACCATATACAAATATTAATTCAAAATGGGTAATAGACCTAAAGCTAGAGCAAAAATTATATAAGGTATAAAACTTGTAGAAGAAAGCATTTGCAAAAAAATTTTATAATCTTGGGCAGTGCCTGTGGCTCAAGGAGTAGGGCACCAGCCCCATATACTGGAGGTAGTAGGTTCAAACCTAGCCCCAGCTAAAAAAAAAAAAAAAAATTATAATCTTAATTAAGCAAAGAATTCTTAAGACAAAAAGCATGAAGCATAAAAGAAAAAATTGGTTGGATTGCAAATTAGTACAAGCTTTATGGAAAATAATATGGAGATTTCCAAAATAGACGTACCATGAGATCCAACAATACCGCTACTGAGTGTCTATCCAAAGGAAAATAAGTCATTTTATCAAAAAGACACCTGCATTCAAATATTTAAAATGTTTATTGCAATACAATTCACAATTGCAAAGATCTTCAATCAACCCAAGTGTCCATCTATTCATGAACTGATTAACAAAATGTGGTATATGTATGCCACCTTGATCTTGACTTACCAGCCTTCAGAACTGTGAGAAATAAATTTCCATCATTTGTAAGCCACCAGTTTAAAGTATTTTTTTTATTTATAACATCCCAGGTTAAGGTACTCCATAGAGAAGACCTGGGAAGCACATACCAAATATTAAAAACAAAGAATTTAAAGATGAGCATAGGAAACATGGCCAAACTAATAAGAATTGTCTCCTTTATTATGTAAATATATGTAAATCCTAGATACAATGTGAAAAATTTTTAAACATGGCTAAACTCAAATCCAGAGTCTATTACAGACTCAAAAGAATATCTCAAAAGCAGGTGCACTCACATAAATGTCAACCAATGACAGGAAGAATTACATATTGTCCACCAAATTGTCTCCCAACTTAAGCAAATAGGGTGTGGCTGTTTCACATGTACAAGTACCACCTATCATTACTAAAAGCTGGGATCAATTTTGGAGGTTTCAGTGACAGGTCCATAAGCCAGACCGATGAACCTCAACTCTTGATTGAGAGACAAGACAAAAAGGAAGCAAAATAACTCCAGAAATATGAAAAACCAAAGTGAAAACAATGACCCTTTACCAATGGCTACCAACCTAAATGAAAAGATCAAAATGACAGATGAATAAATTTTAACTTGGGTTTTAAGCAAACTCATGGAAATAGAAAATGGAAACCCATCACAATGAATCCACTAAGATAAAATATCACAGTATTAAAGGAAAAACAAACAGAACTTCAGAAAATGAAAAATTCATTCAAGGAATTATAAAACTCAGTGGAAAGCCTGACGAACAGGCTCAATCAGGCAGAAGAAAGAATCTCAGTACTTGAAGATAATATCTTTGTGCTAAACAAGTCAATTAAAGAAAAAGACCAGGGCAGCACCTGTGGCTCAAAGGAGTAAGGTGCCGGCCCCATATGCCAGAGGTGGCAGGTTCAAACCAAGACCCAGCAAAAAATTGCCAAAAAAAGAAAGAAAGAAAGAAAAAGAGCAAAGAAATAATAAAAATAAAATGAACAAAGCTTACAAGAATTGTGGGAGTACGTAAAGGGGCCAAACCTAAGAATCATTGGCATCCTGGAGGGTGAAGAAGAATATACTCAAGGGTTAAATAATTTATGTAAGGAAATTATTGAGAAAATTTTTCCTCACCTTTCTAGAAATCTAAATATCTAGATGCAAAAAGCACAAAGGACACCTGGGAGATTAATTATGAAGAGGCAGTCACCACAATATATAATCATTAGGTTGGCCAAAGTAAACACAACAGAGGCCATCCTATGAGCAGTAAGGTGAAATAGTAGTTTACTTAGAAAAGATAACAAATCAGACCAACTGCAGATTTCTCAAATGAAACCCTGCAAGCGAGAAAGGATTTGGGACCCATCCTCAGAGTTCTAAAATAGAATAATGACAAGCACAAAATCCTATCTCCTGTATAATGAGTTTTCTCTTTGAGAAAGAAATAACTTTTGCAGACAAGCAATGGCCAAGGGAATTTCTGAAGACCAGACCTATCCTGCAGGAAATATGCAGACCTGAATTACACACAGAACACCATGACAGACACCCACCAATGTGGAATCATCCAAAAGCTAAAGTTCACATACTGGATACCCCAATGCCTCTAGAGGTAAAACAAAGCAGTAAGGGTCTGCTTAACACAATGAATGAAAGTCCACCACACATATCTGTATTTTCAATAAATATGAATGGCTTCAATTCACCAAAGAAAAGACATGGAAACACATCTAACCTACAAGTACTCATTTAGACTCAAGATGAAAGATTGGAAAACAATATTCTTTGCAAATGGAAACCAAAAGAAAGATAGCCAATCTCATATCAGACAACACAAACTTTAAATCAAGAAAAGTAAAGAAACACAAAGATGGTCTCTATATAATGGTGAAAGGAACAACCCAACAAGAATACTTAACAATCATAAGCCTTTATTCACCAACACAGGAGCGCCCAGGTTATTAAAGCAAACTTTACTTGAACTAAACAAAATGATAAACAGCAACATCATAATTGCCAAGGACATCAACACTCCACTGATAGAACTATCCTCCCAACAGAAAATGAACAAAGAGACAATGGAGTTAAACAGAACTCTAGAACAAATGGACCTAACAGACATTTACAAAACTTTCTACTGAATATATATTCAACAACAACTGAATATACGTGCTCCTCATCAGCACATGGAACATTCTCTAAGACACAAAACACATCTCCACAAATATAAAACAGTAGAAATTATACCTAGTATCATCTCAGATCAAAGTGTAATAAAACTAGTCCAATGGAAACTCTCTTCTCCACACAAAGTCATGGAAACTAAACAACCTAATGTGTAATGATAATTGGTTTAATGAAGAGATAAAGGTGGAAATCAAAAGATTCTTTGAACAGTATGACAAAGGGGACACAAGTTACAAAATCTGTGGGATATAGAAAAAGCTGTCCTGAGAGGAAAATTCCTAGCCTTAAATGCCCATATCTAAAAGACAAAAAGATCACAAATCAACAATCTGATTCAACATATGTAAATCTATCAATGTAACTCACCACATAAATAGAAGTAAAATGAAGACCATACAATCCTCTCAACAGATGCAGAAAAAGCATTTGACAAAATTCAGCACCTTGTTTGATGAGAACACTTAAGAAAATTGACATTGATGGGACATTCCTTAAATAGATAGAGGCCATGTACAACAAATCCACAGGCAACATCATATTGAAAGGAGAAAAACTAACAGCTTTCCCTCTTTGAACTGGAACCAGACAAGGATGTCTACTATTGCCACTACTATTCAATAGTGGTGAAAGTCCCAACCAAAGCAATTAGACAAGAGAAGAATATCAAGGGTATCCAAATAAGGAAAGAGGAGGTCTAATTATTGCTCTTTGCTGATTATATAAACTTCTACTTAGAAAACCCAAAGGTCTCAAGCACAACATTCCTGGAGGTGATCAAAAAATATACCTATGTCTTGGAATATAAAATCAAGGTCCACAAATCAATCTTCACAAATCATTATCCTTTATATAATGCCAATAACAGTCAAGCTGAGAAGCAAATCAAACATACAATGCCCTTCACAATAGCATCAAAGAAAATTAAATACCTTGGAATATATTTGAAAAAAGAGGTGAAGGATCTCTACAGAGAGAAATGTGAAACATTAAGAAAAGAAATAGCAGGGGATGTTAATAGATGGAACATATCATGCTCATGACTTGGAAGACTCAACATTGTCAAAATGTTTATACTTCCCAAAGCAATCCCCAGATTTAATGTAATCCCCATTAAAATACCAACATCACACTTTTAAGATTATGAAAATATAGTTGTACATTTTGTATGTAACCAGAATAAACCCCAAGTAGCCAAAGCAATTCTACAAAATAAGAACAACTCTGGTGGTATCGCTTTACCAGACTTCAAGTTATACTATTAGTCTATAGTGATCAAAACAGCATGGTATTGGCCTGAAAATAGAGTCATAGATATATACAACAGAGCAGAGAATTTAAAGATGAAACTAGACTTATATGGCCATCTAAATTTTGACAAAGCAAGCAAATGCACGCACTGGGGAAAAGATTTCCTATTCAAAATTGTGCTGGGAGAACTGGTGAACCACACATAAAAACTTAGGCTAGACCTGTACCTCTCACCACTTACACAATTAACTCACAATGAATAAAAGATTTAAATCTAAGACATGAAACTATAAAAAACCCAAAAGAGGCTTGGCACCTGTAGCTCAGCAGGTTGGGCGCCAGCCACATAAACTGGGGCTGGCAGTTTTGAACCCAGCCCAGGCCTGCCAAACAACAATGACAACTGTAACAAAAAATAGCCAGGCATGTGGTGGGCACCTGTAGTCCCAGCTACTTGGGAGGATGAGGCAAGAGAATCGCTTAAACCCAAGAGTGTGAGATTGCTGTGAGCTGTGAAGCCACAGCACTCTACTGAGGGCAACATAATGAAACTGTCTCAAAAAAAAAAAAAAATAGCAGAAAGCATAGGAAAAACTCTTAGTCTTATCAGCTTTAGAGAATGAACTCATGAAGAAGACCCCACTGTCAATTGCATCAACAACTAAAATAAATAAATGGGACCTGATGAAATTAACAATCTTCTGCACATAATAGCTAAGGACATAATCAACAATGCAAATAGACAATCTTCAGAGTGGGAGAAGATACTTGCACGCTACAAATCTGACAAAGGGATAATAACTAGAATCTACAAAGAACTCAAGGAAATCAACAAGAAAAGAGCAAACAACTAGACTCCATTAAAAACTGGGCTAGAAGGCGGTGCCTGTGGCTCAGTGAGTAGGGCACTGGCCCCATATACAGAGGGTGGTGGGTTCAAACCCAGCCCCAGCTGAACTGCAACAAAAAAATAGCCAGGCGTTGTGGTGACCGCCTGTAGTCCTAGTTACTCGAGAGGCTGAGACAAGAAAATTGCCTACGCCCAGGAGGTGGAGGTTATGTGAGCTGTGAAGCCATGGCACTCTACTGAGGGTGGTGACAAAGTGAGACTCTGTCTCAAAAAAAAAAAAAAAACTGGGCTAGAGATATGAAAAGAAATTTTTCTCAAGAGGATAGGTAAATGGCTGAAAAACACATTTAAAAAATGCTCATTGTCCCTAATCACTGGAGAAATGCAAATCAAAACCACTTTGAGATAGATATCTATCACCTAACCCCAATGAGAATGGCCCACATCCCAAGCTCCCAAAGTAGCATGTTGCTGGCATGAGTGTAGAGAGAAGGGCACATTCATCCACTGTTGGTGGGACTGCAGTCTAGTTCAACCTCTGTGGAAATAAGTATGGCAATTTCTCAAAGAACTAAAAGTAAACCTGCCATTTGATCCTGCAATCCCATACGAGGTATCTACCCCCACCTCCAAGAAAACACATTTCACTAGAGGACATCTGCACTGGAATATTTGTAGCAGCATAATTCACAATCACAAAGAAGTGGAAATAAGCTAAGTGTCCTTCAATACATGTCTGGATTAATAAACTGTGATATATGTATAGCATGAAATACTATTCATCTGTTAAAAATAAAAAACAGATATTTTGTATCTATTGTAACAAAGGATGGATTTGGAGAATATTATCCTAAGCAAAGTATCACAAAATAAAAAAATAAGCATGATGTGTATTCAGTACCAATTTGAAACTAGAGGATTAACAACTACATACTCACATGAGATAAAAGGTAAATTAAATTCAAATGGGGTCTGAGGGAAGGAATATATGGCACACCTTCTGGGAGAAGGACATAACTACAACATGGACTTTAACCTTACAAAAGCAACTTACGTAACCTAATCATAAATACGTGTATGTGAACCTGAAATTTTAAAAAAAGAGTTTATAAAGAACCATCACACGTACTCACTATTAAACTGGAACTAATCAATCAACACCCATGTGGCCAATGGATAGTAAAACTCAAAGGAAAGCAAGCTGGCGAGGAGCAAGCAGGAGGGTAAATTTATACTTAGCGGGTACAGTGTACACTATCTGGGTGAGGGGCACACCAGCAACTTTGACTCAAACTGTACAAAAGCAATTGATAGAACCAAAGCATCTGTATTCCAGTAATATCCTGAATTATTAAAAAATCAGGTATATCCAGGCATTGTGGCAGGCGCCTGTAGTCCCAGCTGCTTGGGACGCTAAGGTAAAAGGATTCTTTGAGCCCAAGTATTTGAGGTTGTTGTGAGCTATGACCCCTCAGCACTCTACTGAGGGTGACAAAGTAAGACTGTCTCAAAAAAAAAAAAAAATCTGGTAGAAAGGAAGCTAGAATTACAATAGGGCACACAAAGAGGCTTTTACAGTGCTAGAAAAGTTCTGTTGATCTGGTTGGTGGCCACAAGTGTATCTGCTTTATAAGAATTCATGAAGCTATACATTCTTTAATGTGATTTTTCTGTATTTATGTTTAATTTCACAATAAAAGTATTTTTAAAGAAATAACTTCTTTCTGTTCAAGAGCACACCCCCATTCCAACCATTTTTTATGTTAATATTCCAGGCTTAAGCCTGTCTATAATTTACTATAATAATTGGTATTATTCATAACTGCTTAGTGCATCCCAAAGAATTCTCTTGTTTCATTCTCACATTGGCTTGATGAGATTGTTTTTGTCTGCATTGTACTGACCAGGAAACTAAGGTAGTAAAAAGAAACAGAGAGAAAGGTTAACTAAGCTGCCTAATGTAAACAGCTAACAAGCGATAGATTTAAGACTTTAACCCAGGCTGATTGAAAAGATTATGCTCTTCACTCATATATTCCATTACTTTCCAGCTTTTTCCACACAGAGCTCTTAGATTATACTGATAGGGTAAGGGCAGTCTGATTTTTTTTTTTTTTTTTGAGACAGAGCCACAAGCTGTTATCCTGGATAGAGTGCTGTGGCATCACAGCTCACAGCAATCTCCAATTCCTGGGCTCAAGCGAGTCTCTTGCCTCCGCCTCCCAAGTAGCTGGGACTACAGGC
>CAUYON010148099.1:0-26528 GCA_963573935.1 Arctocebus calabarensis | reverse complement strand
AGAGAGAGGGTGTCTTAGAGTAAAGCAGTCTTCTTAGAGAGATAGATCTTAGTCTTTAGCAGAGCTTGGTGATCTTCAGCAGAGGACCCTGTGCTGGCGTTCTGCAGGCAGGAGAGGAGACAGAGTCAGAGTAAGCGGGTCTGTGATAGAATGTGCGTGCTCCTTGACTATCTTCTCCTCCAGCCTAATATAAGGCTAATCTCATTCCTCTCAACAACACAGGTGTAGAGACTGTCAATTCACCACTGCTCTCATCTCACGAGCTCTCATGCTTGTTAGGAGCGCTAAATCCCTCTCCATGCCCTTTCCACCAACGTGTTCCATTATTGAGCTATCTAGGTATTTCTTATAACTCTCACTCCTAGCCATAGGCTATATGGGCTGCAACACACATCCCTCAGAGGAATCACCATCTATGGCAGCTATAGTCTTACAATATGTATTTCTTAAACAATGATTCCTGGATGTTGAAATTACTTCTCAATCCATGGGCTTCAGAGCACATGCTATGTTAGCAGGCATGAAAATAACTTTCATCTCCTTGCACATCTTCATCAGAAGTCTTGGGTGATCAGATGCATTGTCAATGAGCAGAAATACTTTGAAGTAAATCTTTTGCTGAGCGGTAGGTCTCAACAGCGGGCTTAAAACAGTAGCCATGATGTGAACAGATTGGCTGTTATCTGGCCTTTGTTGTTTTCTTAATAGAGCACAAGCAGAGTTGGTTTTGCATAATTCTTAAGGGCTCCAGGATTTTCAGATTTGTAAATGAGCAGCTGCATTAGGCCCTAACAAGAAAGCCAGCCTGTCTTTTGAAGCTTTGCAGCCAGGCATTGACTTCTCCTCTCTACGAAAGCCCAGCATCTACTTCCAATAGAAAGGTGTTCAGTCCACACTGAAAATCTGTTGTTTAGTGTAGCCAGCTTCACCACTGACTTCAGTGGATCTTCTGGGTAACTTGCTGGAGCTTCTACCTCAGCCCTTGTTGCTCCACCTGGCACTTTTAAGTTCTAGAGATGGCTGTTGTCCTTAAACCTCACAAACCGACCTCTACTATCTTCAAATTTTTCTTCTGCAGCTTCCTCACTCTCAGCCTTCATCGAATTGAAGAGAGTTAGGGCCCTGCTCTGGGTTGGGCTTTGACTTAAGGAAAGTTGCAGATTGCTCCATCTTCTATCTAAGCCACTAAAATTTGTTCCCTATCTGCAATAGGTTGTTTCCCTTTCTTATCATTCATAGAATGGATGTTCTGGAGGAACACTTTTAATTTCCTTCAAAAACTCTTTCTTTGCATTCACAACTTGGCTGTTTGGTGCAAGAGACTTAGCTTGAAGCTCATCTTGGCTTTTTCATATCTTCCTCAAGGAGCTTAATCATGTCTCAATTTTGATTTAAAATGAGAGAGAACACTTCCTTCTACTTGGACACTGAAAGGCATTATTAAAGGATTAATTAATTGCACTAATTTCAATATTGTTGTGTTTCAGAGAATAGGGAGGCCCAAGGACAGGGAAACAAGCAGAAGATACAGGCCAGATACACAACATTTATTTGTTAATTAAGTTCTCCGTCTTACATGGCTGCACTTTGCGACATCCCAAAGTAATTACAATAGTAACATCAAATCACTGATCACGAATCACTGTAGCAGATATAATGAGGAAAGATTGTGACATATTGTGACAGTTACCAAAACATGACGTAGACTTCTGAAGTGAGCACATGGTGTTGGGGAAAAAATGGCGCTGGTGGCCGTGCTCAATGCAGGGTCGCCACAAACATTCAATTTATAAAACCAAGGCAGTATCTGCAGAGCACAGTAAAGTGAAGCAACTTTAAATGAGGTATGCATGTATATATTTTTGATAAGTAGGGCTTCTATCTTTTACTGGCACTTACTATGATGATACAGTATTATTATTAGATTATTAAGTAGTAAATGTCCAATTTCCTTAAGTACTAAGTTTAATAGTTGATAGCAATGACATTTCACTTTGATACTTTTTGTTTTATTTTTATTGTAAAAGTATGCATCCTTTCAAATGCATATTTTTGCTTGGAATTATCTTTCAAGTTTTTTTTTTTTTAACAGCAGTTTTTGTGAAACCATAGATGAGACAAAAATTTATGTTATTTTCGAATATGAGTTCCTTAGTGGAACAAATACAGAGCACAGTAGCTCAAAATATCAACAAAGTGTTTGGCAGGGATGAATGAATTCACAGTATGTCCACGGTTTGAGGAATTCTATTCTGATGATTTTAATCTTAAGACTGAGCCACATGGACAACCGGAGACCGAAGTGGATAATGATGAGCTGAAAGCTGTAGTGGAAGCAAATCAGTCTCTACCTACACATGAATTAGCAGCAAGGTTTGACGTTGCTGTTTCATGATGTTACTATTCTAAAAATATTGGACCCTTTGAAACAAATCTGCAAGATAAAGAACCTGGATAATTGGGTTCCACACGAATTAAACAAGCATCAGGAGAGAAATCAACTTGAAGCTTACCTTTCTTTTCTGTCCCAACGTATTGGCAAACTATTTCTACACCACATTGTTACATGATGAGAAGTGGATTGTTTTTGACATTTGTAAGTGTTTGGCACAATGGTTGGAAAAAGATGAAGTGCCAAAATACAGTCCCAAACCTAATGTTTATCAGAAAAAGCTGATGGTGTCTGTCTGGTGGTCCAACTTTGGGATTATCCACCGCAGCTTCATGAAGCCTGGTCAATCGATTACAGCAGACATCTACTGCAACCCAGTTGGACAACATGCTGAGGATGCTTGTGATTAAGCAGCCAAGATGGGTCAACAGAGATGGGCCAATCCTTCTACAAGACCACACTGCCACTCAAATAACCCTGCTCAAACTACAGAACAGGAAACTGTCGTCTGCCATATTCATCAAACCTTGAACCAACTGACCACCACCTACTTCTTCCAGGCTTTGGACCACTTCTTATAAGGAAAAATATTCAGTTCTCAACAAGTCCTAGAAAATGCCTTTTTCAGTTTCATCACTACTCACTCTCCAGGCTTCTCCACGCAAGCATAAACCAGCTACTGTTAAGATGGCAAAACTATGCTGACTGGTGCTTCGATTAATCCTACTGTTTCCTCTTTGACATAGAATAAACTGAACTTTGGATTCAAAATTGGACATTTCATATTTGATGATCTAATATTATTAAAGTGTTGCATTGTTACAACTTATCATTATGTTACCTAGCAGTGTAAATTCACTTTTGTTGTTGAGATGCTCTATTTTCTATTACAATAAAATTAGCTTATTATAATAATTAAAATTGTGAGCACTTTCCCGGTCAGTTCCTGACCGTGGGGATTGTAAGATCTCTGGTGTATAAATGCAATTCCAACTGGGCAGACACTGTACTTCTCACTCAGAAACCTAGGCTGATGGTAACAAATTTATCAGTGCTGGATGAGAATCCATTATCTAAGTAAGTCAGAGGCAGTGCAGGTCTTGACCACCAACTATACAACAGTCACGCTTTCATGAATCAAAATTTCAGGTTCAAGTTGATGAAAATAAGAAATTATTATCATTGTATCTTATTTCAATGTTTTAATGGATTGGCTAAATGGACCAATTATGATAACATAATATAGATTTCCTGCTTGATATAAAAGTCTTCTTTTAGAACTCTACTTTATGCTAAAGAATAAAAGTAATGAAAAGGAAATTGCCAAACTATATGATGAAGAATTTTAGAGAGCCTTAAATTCCTTCTTATTTATTATTGGTTTTGTGACCAAGTGACAAACACTGTGATCTCACTCCTAAATCCTTTACAGCACATTCAGTAAAAGCAGGCAAGTAAAGTACTCTGTCATCTGTAGTCATTTCAAACTGCATTCAATATCTGGGTTCCCAAGTGCATTAGATTTTATTAAAAGCATTCTGCTGCAACATCCATTCTTCCTAATTGGTTTACAGATTGCCCCCACCATTCAGGCAAATCTTAATTGCACTTTCCCACAAATCTAGTTTGATTTATGGTTCCTTATTTGCTTTATATTATTTATAATAAATTGGAGTAAAATTCTTAAGACATAAAATCAAATCTACAATGTTTTTTCTTCTACAAATACGAAACTTACCTAAGAATTTTCAACAGTGTTTTTGCTTGTTTTAAACGTTATTTAGTGAAGCTATAACTCTCTTTAATTTCTAATAATATGTTTAGCACCATTCCAGAGTTAATTATTTCACTTGATTTTTCATGTACAGATTTTTGGAATTATTTGGAATGAATTGTATTATGTCCTCCTACAAATCGTGGGTGGATACATGTGTATTTAGAATAGAAAAAGTATTCTCTAGGTCCTTAATGACAAGGCATTTGCATAAAATTAGGTAGTACCACAATGTACTCAGAGATCTGTGACATTCTAAGTGGTTTTACAAATTACAAAACTTTTGAGCTGAAAAGAGTTAATTTAGAATCTAAATTAATAGCAGAATCTAAACATTACAAAGAACTTAAAGATAAGTAAATAGCTGAAACAGAGACTCATGAAAAAAATTCCTCACTGCAGAGTGATGACATATTTCTATGGATGCTTCTGTAAATTCCTCTTTTAAATAAAGACTTTCCATGGAGCTAGAGTCATGGGGTAGCTCCTATAGAGGTGCAGGAAAATTTGTTGCAAGAAAAAGGTTTATAAGACGATTTCTAGGCCTTCTTAGAAATATGTTCATTCCTTCACAATTTTGTACATTCAGTGTTTTGAGTTCAGAATAAGAAAGATTAGAATATATTCACTATAAAAGACAAAAGAAAATAGAAATTGATTTTAAAAGAAACACTAGGAAAAAGGGAGAAAGATTGATACTGTCAAGCAAACTTTAGGCCAATTAGTAGGAAACTTACTATGGATGGCAAAAACAAGCACTTGACTAGAAAAATCTGAAAAGCAGGAGATAAACAAAATGTGTGAATAGTGGCTGTATTTCAGCTTTTAAAATGAAGCATCGGGAATTTCATCTCCACTGGAACAGTGAGGGGGCTTAAAAGCCCAGCAGTGCCAGTGGAGACCACATATGGGCAGCCTGGACACAGGTTACGCAGCCGAATCTTCAATGTGTAAGGGGAAGTCTTGTTTCCTGCTGGTGATGCCCAGTCTCCCTCCAGTTAGAACTTTCCTTATGTAACGTGTTGTGTGATGGAGTCAGTTCTAAACTCTGAGGAAAGCCTTTGTGTCTGTTACCTCACTCTTCAACACCACCCTAGGATTTCTTAATATCCCACAGTTTCAAATAATATCCTTTACATATGCATTAGGTATGATGTAGTTTTCATATCTAATATTATCGTTCATTTATTATATTAACATATTAGTTTTGATAAACTTTAATGTATTTATTAAAATTAAAGCATTAACAAAAATATTAAAAATTAACATCAAATAACTTCAGGAAATTCAATTATATTTCTCTTATCCATATTAAATATTAGCAAAATAATCATGATTTTATTTAATTAATATATGAAATAACTAGTATTTCATTTTTATTTATGAGAAGGGGAAAAAACATATCAAACCGTGTCAAGGAACAGTATGTTAGACCCTAATTTGTGGAACAGTTTACTTATCAATTTGAATTAGCTCCAATGTAAATAATGCAGATTTAAAAGATGTACTCAATATGCCATAGGAAATATTTCTTGTATAATGAAAATTTCAGTTTTAGAAGCAGAATATTCTCATCTATTCTAATGTTATTTTCTTGTGTATTAGTACATATGCTATACACACAATAACAGACTACCATTTTTCCCCTCCAAATGCTCTCATTTATAATTAATTTTATATTATATTTTTATAGTTTTGTTGTTACTATTAATATACTGAAAACATATCCCACCATTTTATGTATATGCAGAAAGACTGAAAAAAAAATTTTAAATATATGACTTCAGTATTCCACAAAGGATATCAGACTTAAGATTAGAATTTATAATTGTTAGAAATTTTAAACTTTTTACCATTCTGAACATAGATACCTTTATTGAAATGTTTTCCTTAAACATAAAGTCTTGCTTCTCTTCCTCATGAAGTGATATTTTAAGTGACATTTTCTAGGAAAGCTTTCTAAAGTAGCTTGAAATAAAGTAGACTTTTAATAGTGATTATAAAATAATTTTTTCCAGAGGTTTGTATTCACATAAGATCTTCCATTCTTTATGAAATAATGTGGTTTTATCTTCCAGCGTATTTTACACAAACTGAAATCTTAAATAAAAAAAAAATCTTTTCATTGGGGATTTTTTAGTATATCTTAAATCCTACTATTTTTTTTTTCCTTTAAGGTGAGAGGCCCTCCAGTCGCAGGGGCATTTAAAGAAAGACCCACCAAGCCCACAGCATTTCGAAAGTTCTACGAGAGAGGAGACTTCCCAATTGCCCTTGAGCATGATTCGAAAGGAAACAAAATAGCCTGGAAGGTAAGTCGGGGCACAGCTGTGCCGGCCAGCTGCGCTTACCCAAGTGCCATCTCCAATGCCAAACAAACTTGGCTGCTAAGTCAGTAAGCCGGAGCGGTTTCTCAGCAGATTGGAGATGGGAGGTAAGCTCTTAGAGAACGCCCCCTGCGCCAGCCGTCCACCTAGACTAACAATTAAATTACAGCCTGCAAAAAGGAAAATGACAGAGTTGCTCTGCCTTGGAGAATTGTCTGCGGCCCATTCATCTCTATTTTTATGAGAAGCCGGCGGCACAGCCTGTTTCAGGCAGTCCATCAGATGATGGAAGTGGTGGCTGGATGCGGAGAGCAACCGCCATTTATCTCCCCCAAATTCCACCTTCCTGCAGGACACTGCCAAATGGAAGCTTTAATTACCTAAATGGATAGGTCAAGATTGTGTGCTCCCAGAAATGCAGAGTAGAATACAAAAGAGGGCCGCTCCCAGCCGCTGTCCCCCGGCAGCGTGTCAGGCAGCGCG
This sequence comes from Arctocebus calabarensis, assembly GCA_963573935.1. NCBI lineage: Eukaryota > Metazoa > Chordata > Mammalia > Primates > Lorisidae > Arctocebus > Arctocebus calabarensis. Next base: position 19,552 of record CAUYON010148099.1, on the reverse strand, counting down.
GCTGTCACACGCGCCCTGTTAGAGGCGACCGCCAATGCCGAAGCTGGTACAGCACAGACATTTTTCTGACAAAAGGTTAATTGGCTTCAAAATAAATGTATTGCCTAATGACTCCATTCTAATGTGCTTGTGTTTCTTTCTAAAAGGCTCACTGATGTTATGTGTAAAAACTTGCCAATCTCTTAACTGGAGAAGGCTTTTACATTTAATTTGGAAGATGAATGCTGATCTCTAAGGGCTTCTGCTATTTAATTATTTTTTTTATCAACGACTTTGCTTTTGATGATATTTATCAGCTAAAAGGGCTTCTCTGCCTACCCACATCAAAGCAGCTACACCGTATGAGTATCTCATCGGGTTAAGGAGAATGAAAGGTTTTGGCCAAATAGCAGTTAAATTAAGCAACCTATGTATTTAGCTAAAAAGTACAGTGCTTGTGTGCAAGGCAAATTTAGGAATTGTTCCTAATTAGTAGTGCATACCTTTATGTTAACAATAAAATTATCAGATTCAGGAATTCATGAAAAGTATTGTTTTAGAAAGGAATGTTAAAATTAACTTTTTTTTTCTCCTCTATAGCAAGAGTGGAAGACTTGTTAGCATTTTGCTTTTAAAATATTTTCATATTATTATCAAATTTGTCTAATTCTTGAACAGTCATGTGATACTCATCCATTGAACTTAAGAATTATTACAAGTTACTTCTCAAGAGAAACCTGGTGATAACCTTATTGTTAAAACTTGCCAAACAATCCTTGGAGGAAAAGGATGAGTGTCATTCTTATCTTCCTTTTAATTACCTTTATTAGAAAGTGAATTTGTTGCGTGAAACTGTCAAGTGACAAGAAAAAACTTATAGTAAGTATAACTAACTTAGACATTTTAGTCTTAATATAAATACTTATTTCCAACATTTTATTGTGATTTGGGAGTGCATTTATATTTGATTAATTACATGGATTTTGTGTTTGCTTGTCTCTGTGCTGGTTCATACAAGATAACACAGTGAAGTTCCTAAAATCCTCATTTCTGTTGAGTAAAAGAATATATCAGAATTCTTTACAAAATGCAGGTGGCTTGGCCTTTGTCACAACAATGGGGACCAGTCTCTGTCCATGTTGAACTCTCTTGCTTTGTAAACTTTATTCTGTAAACCTATCTTTTTCTTCCTCCATAAACCTTATTTCCTGCTTGCCTTAAAAAAAAGAAAAAAAAAAACGTGTGTGGCTTTTGGTGTTTGAGATAATTATAACTTAAGCATAAGTTGTATTATTGAAAATAGCTTATACAGATTTATTCTGACCTGTTTAAATAATTGTATTTACTTTTAGAAGTGTCAGGAGACTAGAAAAAATTCATCTTGAAAGTAAATTATGAATAAAAATATGGGATGAATAATTTTCCTTTATCTTTGATAATCCAACAGCCAGATGGGATATAAACTGCTTTCCCTTTTATGGTTATATAATTCTTTTAAGCTACTATTGATTATAGTACAGTTTCAGCAAGCTAAAAATTAATACAAAGAGGAAACAATTTATTTGCTGTCACTAGTAGTCTAATAGCATGCATTTAGGAAAACATCTTATTCAAGAACCTACAGACTTCTGTCTTTTAGAGATTTGTTACTACTTTTCAATTGTATAATTATAACATTGAAAATAAGGCAGTGAAATTATTAAACATAGACTTGTGAATAGTCCCTCTATTTGTATTTATTGCTTGGCCCGTTTACTGTGAGGACATTTCTAGCATGCTGTAAGTAGAAAACCGCGACCCTGCCCTGGACCACTCTGTGTGGGGGCAGAGCACAGGTCCCTGGTCAAACAAACCTCCCTCCTAGATGTCAGAGCTTAACCCTTCCTGAAAACTTCTGCATAGCAGTGCTTCCCCAGGAAAATGCTGGTTCTCTCTCACCACCGGGGATTGTGAGTGCCTGAGATGATGTGCATAATTAAGTGCACATACTTAAGAAGGTCCATTTCTTTGATAGGATTTTTGAGAGGTCTGTGACTCTGAAAGACTTCAGAATCACACATCTAAACCCCACTAGAGGTTGTCCTGGCAGCTCAGGGTCATTCCAGTTTGTCAGTTGCTGGCTGAGGGGTCCCTGCCTAAATTGTCAACTTCTCCTTCCGCTGCTTCTGGATTAGCCGACCTGATCTTCACTGCATTGGAAACATACATTCTTGAGATAACAAAGGCACTCCATGGTGCCATCTCAGAAATAACCTAATAAAGTCAGAAAGTGGGTGGAAGTTAGAGACAGCTAAATGTCTCACTGACATAACACTTCCATGCTCGTGGAAGTGATCATTTGTCCCACATGCCAAACAGCAGGACAGCCAGGCGGAGGCCCATGCCGTTTGTCTGTTCCGGAGTGTCCAGTGCAACTTTGTGCAGTGTGGAAATGCTCTACACCTGCGCCGTCTAATACAGAGCTGGCCATATGTGGCCATTAAGCACTCGGAATGTGCCTACTGAGACCGAGGAACTGAATTTTTAATTTCATTTAATTTTAATTAATTTTAATTTAAATAGCCACATGGTTACCATATTAGAGTGTGCAGCTGCAGATTAAGATAATGGCAGTTAAAAATAAAAGCCTGACTCCCAGAAACAAGGCTATAGCTATGTAAGAACTATTATTAAAAATGAAAAAAATGGGATTTAAATGGGTGTATTTTTGTCATAGTTATCTATGCTTATCATAGATTCCTTGGTAAATATGAGAAAAGTTTCATAAACTATTTGTAGTGAAATTTTCTACATACTTTCTGATGGCAAGTTCATTATCTATCTAAGAAAAATAGAAGAGTCTAGAATGGGAAATCTGCCAAGAAAGCTCTGGAATCCTTTTTTAAATTTTCAAATATGTATTTTCTAAGTATGGCTAAAGAATTGTTGATTATCAATGGTTGTGGATATTTTAAAAGTATAGCTATTACTTTAAGATTTTTAGTATGCTCCTTTTTCCACATTTTTCTTGACTCCACTAACATTCAGAAAGATAACTGTTTATTCTGTTGTTGATAGCTTCAGTATCCACAACATGGGAAACAAACGTGAGAAAGAGCTAAGCAGTCTGGATAAGTTACAAAGCAGACAATCAGAGGAACAATGGAAATTTTAAAATTGTGTCTGAGTTTTGTCATCTTAAATTGCCATGCTCTCATTTCCTGTACTTCTGTAATATGAATCACACACTCACAGGGACAGAGACGGGGTGGGCGTGGGGCTTTACTGAAAGGTTTTCCTTATGGAAAGAGAAGAATGTTATATAAACTTGCAAAATATTCAGCATATTGTCTCCACTTCTGCTGCTTAAACAAGCAGTGAAGAGAGGCCTATGGTGGAGAGTTTTAAATTGCAGGAAAACTAGCTATTAATGCATGAGTCATCGGAAAGAATACGACATTATATGGAAATTAACACAGGTTTTCCGTAAATTTTCCTCTCTCTTTGGCCTCTGGCATCCTCCACCACCCTGCCCCCAACTCAGTTTGCGAGTTTCACCCAGCCCGGGTCTCCTCCTGTGCCCTCTCTTCCCCACTTTCCTCTTTTTATTTGTCACTTTCTGGAATCCATATGTGTTCTTATAGTTTTTTGTGGCTAATTTTGAGGCAAGAATCCAAGAGCCTATCTTAATTTTCTATGTGGCAGGAATCAGAAGTCATTTGGAATATTCACCTGAATTAACTCAAAATAAAAATGACGTAGTTAGTGAAGAACACAAATGTGAATCATAGGCAGCACTACAAGAGTCACCATTTTACTATAGATTCTAGTTCTGAGCCATTGTTTTAAACAGTATGGGAACACACATTATCTTTAAATAGTCACTTCCATGGAGACCTTGGGAGAAAGAGAGAAAAATATCATAGGCACATTCAATTTAAAAAAGTACCTATATGGTATTATAAACCATTTATTTATTTTTAAGATGGAAAAAGGCTACAAGCACACTGAGGTGTCTCTAAGTTCTTTCAGTTTATAATTATGCTGTAGTAGGTATTGATATAAGTCACCTTTCTCCATCTGTCCTTGATAATGTGCTATTTGACTATGACATACAGTAACATCTTATTTTCTACTAAATTTCTAATAAATAGATGCCCCAGATATTTTAGGGATATTTGAAAAAGAAATAGATAACCCTATTATTCTTTAAGGAAATCAGAAAAATAATATCAACCCTATTACAAATGTAACAAAATGGCAAATCTCTCAAAAATGGGAGAATCTCTCAAAGTGGACTTGGTCTTTGCCTCAGATTCCTACCTCTCAGCACCTTATAATCCCTCACTCAGCAACACCATGGCAGGCCTCATCTAAAGGAGCATAGTTGGTGGAGGTGTTTCTGCAATCTTGATTTTTTATTCTTTATTTCATATATAGTTTGTTTTCAGTAGCCACTTACATTGAAATAAATTTAGCAAAGCCAGAACTAACATACAAAAGCAGGTACACATGAAAATGAATTTAGATAGCCTCTACTCACTGCCCAAAACTTATCTGCCTCACTGACTTATTGGAGATGCATAAAACTTCACCATGAAACCATGATTTCTGGGCAGCACCTGTGGCTCAGTGAGTAGGGTGCTGGCGCCATAAGCCAGAGGTGGCGGGTTCAAACCCAGCCCCAGCCAAAAACTGCAAACAATAAAAAGTAAAATATAAAAATAAATAAATAAATAAAAAACACAATTCCCCTGAAGTTAATATGTTAATTACACTGTTAGCTATTGATTGAAACTTGAGTCACAAAACTTTGTTTTCCATTAAAAAAATTTTTTTGACTTCTTAATTTAATCAAGTAGCTATAAATACACGTTTCAGTACTTTGTATCAATAAACATTTAAATGTGTCATTTGTATATTTCTACCCCATATTTTTTCAAAAATGGATGGAACTTGTCTTACTAAAACTCTAAAGTACATTAAGTCAGCAGATATAAGAAAGAGCAGAAATGAAAACCAGACAGGGCCCTAAAATGGAGCCAGTAACAGTGTGAGTGAAAACAGGCATGTCGGGGAATCTTCTCGGGCCGAGGTCTCCATCTGCAGTTCTGGCTGGTTCACCCCTGCGTCCTGGCACAGGGCGGGGGCCCAGGCCATATGCTGAGTGAAAGTCCAGCATTCTGGAGCTGATTATTTTCAAGTTCTTTTTCTTGAGAGGCTGTTTTAGGATCATGTCTCTCACATTCCTGATCTCTAAGTGATGACAATGTACCAGATAATTCCTATGACCCTTTTACAATACAAGAGTTCAAAGAAATTTTGTTTCATAGTGATTAAAAATAATTATTTTGAGGTGTTTATGAAATACCTCAAGGAACAAATATTGAATAGAAAGAAATTTTCCAAAGAGACTAAGTCTTCTGGTAGCAAAATGTAAAGATTAGAAGTGACAAGTTTAATTTGAATCCACAGTACTGCAGGGTCCAGAATGTTATGCAACAATCTTAGGGAGGGCATTGAACTTATGTCATGAGAATGATCCTCAGATTATACCTGAAGGCTTTCCAAATGACTACTTATTTCTTTTTTTTTTTAAATTCAGACATTATTAGAAAATCTTATGAAATACACATAAACATATACCTAATTTAAGTCCATCAAGGTAAGATATCTACCTTTACATGGTATCAATGCTTGAATTTTTTAAAAAGATTTACAATGGCTTGGAACAATGTGATAGCCTAGAGATACCTCTTTATCAGTCACTTGTGGTGAGTCAGGGGAGACGAGACTTCAGTCACCTCTGGCGGGGGGAACCTACCCAGAAACATAACTCTGGGGGCACAGGGAAGGAGTGGAGGACTCCAGGAACCAACAAGGAGGTCTGGAGGACCTCCAGAGCAGGGTCAGCACAGAAGGTAAGTGCCTGGGTAACAGGCAGACGCTGGCCAGCCAGCCCCTCCCACAGAGGGCTAGGGACAGAAAAGAGGTGCCCTTCAGTTATTTTTTATTTTTTTTTTTGACTACTCATTTCTTAAAGTTTGTGTTCAAAATGACAAGTTTATTTGTCTTTCTAGAGGAATAAAAATATATCAACTTGAACACCTAAAGTAAAGAAAATACTGTGAATAAATTAGAAACTTAAATCAGTCTTAAAAATTCTACTGATGGTGCCTTTAATTCTTTGTTAACTGATGACTCCATTGAGTATTTCTTCTCTGGTATTTCCTCCTTTCCCCCCATTCATTTTAGTTCTCAGCAGCATTGGTATTCATAAACTATAAAAAGCTTTGTCAGTGTGACTGTTTTCATTGACATAACTGATAATTTCCTGGTAGGAAAAACAGTTATTGAATATAATTATTATAAAAGCGTGCACACATTTTCTTACAATTACAATCATTCCCAAACCATGCTAGCTCATTATCTGTAAATATTATTGCATTTTAAATAAGTCACGCTGTGATATGATACCTGATCCCTTCACCAGCAAGATATTTACAAGATTCTACAATTTTGATTTATAATTTAGTCCCTTGATACCTTCAATTTCTTAATGTTTCAATTGCTTAAAGATTTCAAAAATTAGTGCTATATCTATTGCCCCTGAGGTAAAACTGATATTGACTTTTGAGATCTTATAGGCAAATTTATTTGAGTTGAATAATTTGTTTCACATCAAGAAGTACGAATGTTCTCTCAGAATTGTCCTGAGCTTCTATTTCTTTTAATAAATACCAAAGCTTGAGTTTGGATAACAGGTCTTAGAGGAATTTGCAAGGCAAATATTACAAGAAAAGTGATAATTTACCTGATTTTTCTTTGAGAGAGCTGCCATGTTCTCACTATTATTTCCTCTGTGATTAATTAATAGACAGAGCTCATTGTAGAAGTCTTGAGAAAAATAATCCTCTGGCAATTTGGAGGAGGGGACTGCATATTCAATTAATGTCATTCTTTTATTTGATGTAAATTGCTATGTCTTAAAAGTGTACAGCATGAAAATGCAGCCATGTATCAGAAATAACTTTAATTTAAATTGGTGAGATGACCTCTGAAAGCTAGATGAAAGATTTTCTGCTGAATGGGCTGGTGCTCCCTGCTGCCTATATAATTTATGTTAGAAATTAGTGCAAATGGTTCACTTTTATGGAGCAGAGCTGCTTGTCGCAAGCCTGCAGAAACAATTTCCCCCCCAACCTCCATCTGTTCTTCAAACTAGGGCATATGCCATCTCATCGAGCTTGAAAGTCAACTGATTTATAACTCCTGGAAAGTGCATAGATTGAAAAGAAAGGTCGACTGCTGCTCTGTGACAGTGATTTGTTAGGCAGTGGCTAAAGACAATTCACATTACCAGGGACCCAAGGGAAAGCAAGCAATGCTGTAAGTTTCAGATCCCAGTAGACTGACAACTAGAAGAAAAACAAATCACTCCTGCTTTTTAAGTTAGATGACCACCACTATTAAAAAGTAGGCGAGGTCTCAATGGTGTTAAGGAAGGGTACCAGAGTGAGGTAGCGGATTATCACTTAACATCTCCTGAAGACGTGTGATGCAGCCACCTCCCAGCAGCAAATGTTCTTTTAGAACTATCAGTACTCTGGTATTTAAACTGGAAAAGAACATTTCTGCTTGTGCTAAAGTCCCGTTTGGAGACACGAATGCATCTTTGACGGTTTTCTGTATCTGCATGGAAGGGGAAGCTCCAGTTCTGCTCCCATTAGTAACTGAATGCCTGTTTCCCTCTCTGTCTTATCACTTACCACACATCCTTCGCTTTATTGAAGCACTGCTGAGAGCAAAAGTCCTTTGACAGATGACAAAGGAAATCAGATTGACAGTATGACTGTAAACAAGGAAAAACAACGGTTTTATTTTTTATTTGAGTGGTCAAAGTGTCTCTTTAGATTTGAAGCTTGTAGATACTGTTCACAGTGAAATTTTGAGCCCCTGCAGTTGTATTACGGTTTCTCTTTTTCTTTTAGGCAAGTCTAAACAAAACGTTAATGAATAATCTTGTCAATTTTAATCTGCATTTGAGGCAACAGTTTTAGAAAATTGTTTTTAAGGTTATCAAAAGAAAATTATTCTCACCTTGAAAGTTCCATGTGAAAATTAATACTGGTAGGATAATCAGCTAAACTCATATAAATACAAACTTTAATCCTTATCACTTATTGTGTTTTATTCTTACCATGGAATGAAGATACATATATATAAAATAAGAAAATACTATTGAAAATTAGAAGAAATAAACTATTCTATCATTCACTGATTATAATTTTTAACATTTCTGGAAAAATTTCCAACTTATCTTTCTTTTTTGTGTAATTGAGATCATAGTATATGCAGTACTTTAAAAATATTTTGCATTATATGGTATATAAAAATTATATGCACTTATTCTTAGATTTTTCAGAGTTTTTCCCCCTAATTTAAAAGTAAAACATACTTATCCTACAAAATTTAGAAAATGGATAACATGTGTACAGAAGATAAAATTCACCCTGAGATAACACCTTTAACATATTGATGTTTTTCTTCAGTCTTTTTTCTACATGTATGCTTTTTAATTTATTGAAACTGCATTTCATGTGATGATTTTTAAGGATCTCAAAGGAATATTGAAGGTCCCAAATAAAGGAAGATATTGGTAGTAGACATACTGCCACAGGAATATTAATAGTTTTCCCTAGTTTAACACTAGGAACAAAAAAGACAATCTTTTAATATGCAATTTTTAGTCTTCAATGGTCACTACAAAGCCTTTAAAGAAGACATAGACCAACACGTTTCTCTATATAGCTCTATTTTATTTAGCAAGGCCATGTACTCATGGCTTTTCCTGCAGTAATCCTGGTAGCATGGGGCCTGCTGTGTAAGTGGGGTTATCATTGTCAGCGTGTCATTGACATATTTTTCAAGAGAATAGTTACCACTATTTTTTTAGAAGTTCATTAAATATTAAGTCCATTTCTTGCTATTAGGACTAGCAGAAAAAAGGACACAGTCAACAGAATAATTTTAAAGCCAGTTCTGCCCTTAATATAAAGACATCTCCTTTATAACCCATAATCCTTCAGGATTTCCAAGATTTGATTCTATTCTGACTAAAAGGAAAAACCATAAACCTTCTTAGCTATAAACCCTCAAATCTTGGGTTCTTATTTAGACTCATTTCTCTACTCTTGTATATTTTTAAGCAATTCTATAAAATCAAGTATGTGTGTTAAATATTCCTAAAACCTTGAAAGTCTTAAAAATATAAATTTTCAAATTCCATATACATGAAACACAATTTGATTAAAATTAGCATTCTTAAATCACAACTACTCCCCTTTGTATCTCTGTAGAATATAACATCATTGTAGTCTAACAAAAGATTGCTGAGGAACTAAGACGAGTCTGATTTTTTTCCTTGATGTCAAACAATTCTTGTATGTTTATTTGTTTTGTTTAACATCCTGGATAATTTCACTGTTTTTGTATAGTTAAAAGGTGCTTCCATATATATTTTTTTCTTTTCATTTATTCTTTCATAGACTATGCTTATTATCTACTTGAAACTTTTTCTCAACTAAGGAAGGTTTTCTTTTATGATATCATTCATTGTTATTTAACACAATTTTTATATTTTCTTTCTTAGAACAAATACTTATATGCAGCCTACACATTTATATTTACCTAATCATTTCTTCCATTGTCTCTCTCAACATTTTCATCTCTTTATTCATTTTTTAAATCCAGTTCCATTGATCCCACTACCTGTAGAAATTCTTGATATTTCTGCCTATGCATTTGTTATACTATTTTTGAGTTGCATGTGAAATTTTCCTCTTTTGGCCCGGCGCCTGTGGCTCAACGGGATAAGGCACCAGCCACGTACACCTGAGCTGGCGGGTTCAAATCCAGCCTGGGCCCACCAAACAACGATGACGGCTGCAAGCAAAAAATGGCCAGGAGTTGTGGCGGGCGCCTATAGTCCCAGCTACTTGGGAGGCGGAGGCATGAGACTCGCTTGAGCCCAGGAATTGGAGGTTGCTGTGAGCTGTGATGCCACAGCACCCTATCCAGGGTGATAGCTTGAGGCTCTGTCTCAAAAAAAAAAAAATTTTTTTTTCTCTTTTTCCATATCTTCATTGATAGTTACGTGGTATGTTGGAAGATGTGTCAGAGTTTCTAGTCAAGACACTACTTGAAACCCCTGAGTCCAATTTATTTTTATGCATTAGTGGACTAAATTCCTTTGTGGAGGAGTAATGTGATCTCATCAACCCTTAAGTAATAGTGACTTATCTATTCATAAAGGAATTGGATACTTGTACTGGGTAAGATACAGAGCTAGACCCTATGACCTGGATGATATGGGTTCTGATCCTATAAGGATTATCAATGAGATCAAAATTTAGGAAAACCAAACTGTCCAAAGAGTATGTACCACGTCTTAAAACAGATTCATCTTAAAACAGATTGCTTCTTCTTGCAATTTTGTATGCATTATGTATTAAGCATTTCCTACTTTAATGATCTGATTTGAATAATATCTATAAATAAATTTTTCAAATTGAGAGGCTTTACAAAATTTTTGCCAGTTCATAAATTGTTATTTTTATATTTTCTGAAAGAACAGTTTGCTGACACATTTGCTTTTCTCCTATTTCAGTTTTTTAATTACTACCTAAAAAAATAATAAATTTTACTTTTAAATAAACCTTTGGGTGATAAATCACATATTATTGTGGCAATCTCAAGTATCATTGAGACATTATTGACTCCAAAGTTCTCTTCTGTGTTTTAAAGTAGATACCACTATTCATGTTTTTACCTTTGTGAATTTTAAAGATTGATCCTGCTTGGTATTCAGTCTGAAGACTTCTGGAGTCTTGGTCAGCTACAAGCTGGACTTTCTCACTCCAGGTTCCATACTTCTTCATCTCTTTTTCCTTGTTTTCCATCTCTTCAATTCCCTGGTATTCCAATTTCATTCAAATACCAAATTTCATTCTGGTATTTCCTCTACTTCATTTTTTAAATTCTTAATTCATATATTTAATTCACTGTTTGACTATTGAAATTTCTTCAGATTTTATTGCAGTGAATATGAATTATGGAATTTGTATTTGATTTTTAAAACAATCTGCTTACTCTTACTTTCATAATATCTTTTTCTTATGTTATAGTTTCTCTCCCTATCTTTATGGAGTAATATTTTTAAATACACTCAAGTTTCTTTCACGGTCATCTGCTATCTTTAGTTCCTGCCTTCCCTTGGGAATTCCTCATACCCTGGGATACAAGGGTATCCCTGCAGTGTGCTCCTGAGCTTGTTTTCAAGAGGCCACAGGTTCTGGGCTAACTTTCATCAGCCTCCAGGCTTCTTGGCCAGGCTACTGCTCACCACTCTAGATTTGAGGTTCTTCTTCATTTCTGGAAGCTTGGTATCTTCCTTTCTTACTTTTGAGAATGGCTATATATTTGGGGGATAGGGCTTGTTTTGTTTTGGTCATATTGGCCAGAGGTCTTTACTTTAATAACATAGGATTGTTTTCTCATCTTGAGGCATCATTTTTCTCAGGGTTAAGCCATTTCCAACACTTCCCCATGTAAAAATGTTGATGAAATAAATATACTTTGCATCTATTGTGGAAGACCTTTTCAGATGTAATCAGCTGATGTACATTGCCCATCCATTAAATCTCTGTTGAAGATAGTAAAATTTAAGTTGGAAAAATCACAAGGAAAAGACCTAAAGATTTTGTGCCAACTCACAACTCTCAGTTTTATGTGGACCTGACGTGTTTGTGCATTTACATCTGTGTGCACATGTGTGCAAAGATCTTGTTCCTATTTCAATGTCAGAGTTAAGATCGCAATTTTCATTCCATAAAGTTTAACTAGCAATGAAGGTGGGATGAGTGATTCTAAGATCTTCATCTTCTCATTATTTATAAGTAGCAATAGTGAAACTCTTCAGAAGCACTAATCCATTGATCGAAAAACATCTTTTAAATGCTTTCCATTTTTGGTTAAGTTGTGTAACATTTTACTAAACATCAAGTACTTTTTCTAAACGAGTATAGAATTGGAGAGAATTTTATTCTTTTAAAATGATCCTTCATAGAAAGATTCATCTAGTTTTATTATTAATTTCCACTTTAAAAAATCACTTGTGTAATGAAGAAGTATTGCATATGCACAAAAGGGATTGTTCATTCACTTGCATTTTTCTCTTTTTTTAAATATATTTTTCAAATGCATTCTGAGAAGTGCTAGTGTTTTAGACTGGTAATATTAAAACCACTAGTCAAAAAAATACAAAAGTTAAGATTTTTATAATTATATTTGGGAATCTCTAGCTTTTTCTGCATGTGTGGGTTATATTTTAACAGAGCATTATGGTAACTTATTACATTTAATAAACTAACAATTGGGACTAGCTTCAAATCTCTAGCATCAATTTAGCAGATGGTTCATTTCATGAAGAAGAAATGTGGATGTGATTGCTACAACTGTGCTAGTGGGGAAATGGAAGGAAGTGAAAGTGAAAAGTATTGGTTAGTTGTAATATTGCCAATAATTTTGTCTAGTCAGTAACATTAGAATGTAAATCAGTTTGCAAAAATGATGATCTCCATAACCAAAAGAATATATCCTCTTTGGAATATAGTAGTCTTGTAGAAAACCATCTTGATAGGAAAATTTGAATATTATTAATGTAAAACATCACTACTTGGCTTCTTAAACTATCATCTTGGTTTTTGTGTCGTTTGCTGCCTTGTACTTTACACGAGACGTCTCTGTGTGTGTGTGTTACTAAACATGTATGGTACATCTCTGCTCACACTGGCGTCTCACCGCCTTCACCCTGCTCGTCCTCTCAGCCTCCAGCTGGGTCTCTACTCAACTCAGCCCTTAGAGTCCTGGGACGGTATTTCCTGATCTTCCCACACTGAACTGAATGCCCCTCTCTGGAAACCCAGCACACCCAGTATGGGTCTCATACTGAGGAGGGTAGGAATCTGTTTTCTTGTCTCCTTTACAATGGTGGACTCTGGAAGGACTTCAGCAGGATGTTACTTAGTGTGGACCTATCAAGGCCCCTAATACAACATGAAAAACCATTTTTAAGGCTGATACATGAAATAATTCACTAAAATATGATATTTTTATATATTGCATGTATTTTTATTTGTTTAACACAATAGCAATTTGAATTTTCATCTACTGAGGAACCAAGAATGAGAATAGTTATCTGTGACTTCTTAATTGTATTTATTAGCCCCTTAGACCTCTTGCTAGCTCTATAGGACTGCCTATTCTCATGTTTTCTTACAGAATGTAGTGTGTAGTCCTTTCAGAACTTTGTAGTATAAGCTCACTGGATATTGCTTATTACTGATGAATAAAATTCATTTATTTCAACTCTAGAGGTCTGATCACATTTATATTATTTCTTATCTCTGTGTTATTTTTAACAATGTGCTGTCCAGTTGATGCTCGTGTAACTTAGTAGGGAACATCCATTCATTCAGTAGACATTCCCTGAGTGCCCTCTGGTTGCTGGAATCTACTTCGGACACACAGCAGTAAAGCAGGTGAATTCTCTGTCCTCATGGAGCTTCCATTATAGTAGGAAAAAACTGAGCAATCAAAAAAGTAAATATAAAGACTGTTAAATGATAATAGTATGAAGAAAAATAAAGCCACATGAAAGAAATAATCATGAGAGGACAGAGTAGTTTTAAGGGTTAGTTGGAGGAAACTCCTTTAACAAAGTTATTAAAGTGTAGACCATTTGGCTATATGGTCTAAATAATGTTTTTTAAGCAAGAGTCCTAACTCAATACTTTCCCCCCTTTTTAAATGTAATAATATCAACAAGAAAAAAGTGTTAAAGAGAAAATATTAATGCAATGAAAATAACCGAGGAGTTGTGTGCTTTCAGGACCTATTAGTTACTGAAAATTGGTAGAAGAGTTATAGCCCAACACTAATGAATTAACAAATTATATTTTAATTACATTCTTATTCCACTGAAACACTAATTAAGGGATCATGAATGACTGTGTTTTGTACATTTCAACATAAATATTTTATAAGCAATATGCAAATATACTACATATATTTCCTTTGTGAAAAGTACTTTTCAAATTTTAAATGTCAGAAAGCCTAAATAACCAAGCAAACCCATTTTTTATGTCTCCTTTCTGTTTTCTTTTGAAAATAAAATCATTTCAAGTGAGCAGATTTAGATAAACAAACAAGAACTGATGAGACACACATGAGCAGATACATCTGGATACAGAAATGTTATGTCCAGATTGTCTTCAGGGAGGTCACATAAAAACAAGCTTCCAATTCAGGCAAAGGCTGCCCTACAGGGAGGATTTTTTTATATCCATTTGGAAACAGTATAATATACTTATAATAAACATATAACAGTATCTATAATATGACACACCTGAGAAATTAGTGGAATTAAAAGAAGGGAGATGAAACTGAATATTAAACATAGGCATCGTTCATCTGTTTGTTCTGAGCACTCTTTCATCCCTCACCATTTTGGACGACTGTTGCAATTGTTTAGGTGCAGTAGAAGTCATTGGGGATAAAGGCCATTGTGCGGTGTGTTCAGTTTGTCGTAAGTACAGTTGGGTGGTGCATAGTGACATTTCAGGCAAGAATTCCTATCACCTAGTTGTGTCCCAGCCATTGTAAAGTCATAACACAACACGTCGTCTTTTGTATCCTTAGATATATCTAGATACACAAATATTTTCCATTGTGTAACAATTGCCTATAATATTCAGTACTGTAGCATGCTGTACAGGTTTGTGGCCCAGGAGCCCTAGGCTAGACCAGGCAGCCTAGGGGTGTTGGAGGCTGTCCCTTCTGGACTTGCGCTCCTATAATCTTTGATGGTCACAGAATGATGAAATCGCCTAATGACACATTTCTCAGAGCATATCCCTTTTGTTAGGTGATGCATGATTATAGAATGAAATAAAAAGTAACCAATAATAGTCCTAAATTACTTGTATTTTGGAAACTACAAATCTAAATACCTGCCTCACTATCAGCTGTCAAATTAGGAGGGAAAAAATGTGCTTAGGAAGTCAATTGGACACCAAAATCATTCCATTAGGAATCCAAACTTGGTGCAAATTATACACACTTTTTTGTAATTGATTTTGCTTTACAAAATTACTTTAATAGGCACATGTTCATCTGTTTCTTATAGTACATCTGATGAGAGTTTTATAGGAGATGAAGTGTAAATATGTTAAATTTTCATTGAAAAAGTAATGTAAATACATAAATTTAGCAGATTTTTAAAAAAGAAAATATAACTGGGCGGCGCCTGTGGCTCAAAGGAGTAGGGCGCCAGTCCCATATGCCAGAGGTGGTGGGTTCAAACCCAGCCCCAGCCAAAAACTGCAAAAAAAAAAAAAAAAAGAAAAGAAAAGAAAACATAACCACATCCAGACTCTAGCTAATAGAAAACCACCATTGTCACTGTAGGAAGAAAGAAATATTTTTCCTCCTAGGTTGATAGCCAAAGCCCCTGTAACAAAAAACCAATTAGAAAGAGAAAAACATACATATTTATTGATTGTAACTTTCATGTAACATGAAAAACTTCATGAAGAATTGAAGACCTGAAGAAACGGTTGATTCTGAGTGTTCTTTATATTAGATTTGATGACGAATAGAGAATTTGATGAAGAATAGGTCAAAGCACATATGATCTGATGGCAGTAAACTAGGGGGAGCTCAGCAAGGACTTTTTGTACCCATTTTTTACCCCAAAGAATCTTCCTTTTCTCTGAGTACAGGGAGCGCACTTCTCCTGGGTCTTATGACCTGCCTCAGGGGAATGGCAGACCATCCTTCTAGGGTCCATGGACTCTGCGGGAAAGAACGGTGGGAGGAGGTCGGAGGGCCCTTCCTGTTCCTGCCGGGTGGTAACGAGCCCTAGTTGGGGATAGTGTGCCATGAATCTCATCATTTCTTAAGCCCTATTTTAGACCTCAGATTCTCTTGCACTCCTTTTTCATTCTTATTTATTCAAAATCAGTAGAGTATAGAAAATTAACAACCTCATCAGAAGGCTAGTGTTTTGTGGCAGCTGTAAGCAGAAGAGGAACAAGGCCCAGTCGCAGGGTGCTGTCTTGGTCCAGAGCCAACTAGTAGAATAATGGCTGAGTATTTTTTAACTCTGCTCCCACCTCCTTGCCCCCATTCCTTTCTGTATAGCAACACTGATGCATTTACTGGCTTGATTAGACTGCTTTTGATGAACTTAAGCTAAAAGCAAAGTTAAAACTGAGGAGACCTTGATTTTCCAGAAAACAAAAGCTCATATACACCCTTGGCCTCTACCAGGAATGCTTTCCTCTCTCTTGGTCGAGTTCCCTCCTTTAGAGCTGTGCTTGGCCATCCTCTATAAAATGACACCCATTCTCTTTGGTCCTCCACTCTCCAGGGACAGAATGGTGTTTTTCCAGAGCTCGTCCTGACCCAGGCAAAAGAAAGGAATCAGAAAAGGCATTTTGTCTATGATTCTCTATTCCATCCAACGGCAGCTTCAAATTTTTTTTAGACAGGAAGGATTAAAGAAAGGACAGTAATCAGAAATGTGCAGACAGGTGGAAGGTGGAGGTCTCCCATTGAAGCAGTTTTTATTTATCAAGCTCGCGGCCACTTGGGTAGCTTGGGTGGAGGGATTGCTCCAGGTGTAGAAGCTGGGGAAGGGGGATCGAGGCACCATCGCTTCTAGCTGCCCTGCTACTTTCTCACTTTCCTCACTTGCCACATGCTCATTTGCATCTCTCTTTTATTTATTCATGAATTTACTCATTTATTCAGGAAACATGCTCTGAGCCGCCCCGTTACTGTCATTAGGGTCAGCAGTCTCTCTTCTGTCTTATTTTCAGTCTGCTTCATTTTGTCGTCTTCTGCTTTCTGCTAAAAGTAACAGAAGAAAGAAAGAAGTTTCATTTCTTGAACCTCAGAGCGTGCAGCTCTACTGACAATATTTGGGGCACAGTGGCAGCAGACAGGGAGCGTGAGGACTGGCAGCTGGAGCAAGAGGGTTTTCCTGGGCTCTCAAAACCACACCTACTTGTTCCTTCCACACGAGGGCTTTGTAATTAAAAGTTAATGAAGTTCAATTCCTGTTTGTTGATTTTCAACACAGACCTTGCTGAGCATTTGTGCTCTGCCAGGCACCAATTAGAGGCCGCGCGTACAGCATGCAGGCCCCGCCCTCATCATGCTTGGCGTTTTGAACATGATGAAGTCATAGGAATACCATATAATGATAGAGAAACTTTACAAATTTCTTTCCCATTTCTTTGGTTAAACTGCCTTTATTAAAAATTGGGTTTCAGGGCAGCGCCTGTGGCTCAGTGAGTAGGGCACCACCAGCCCCATGTACAGAGGGTGACAGGTTCAAACACGGCCCCGGCCAAACTGCAACAAAGAAATAGCCGGGCCTGTGGCAGACACCGGTGGTCCCAGCTACTCGGGAAGCTGAGGCAAGAGAATCGACTACACCGGAGAGCTGAAGGTTGCTGTGAGCTGTGACTCCACAGCTCTAACGAGGGTGACAAAGTGAGACTCTGGCTCTAAAATAAAATAAATGGGTTTCAGAGGAAAGAAAACATAGTGAAGGCGTGGCGCCTGTGGCTCAAAGGAGTAGGGGGCCGGGCCTATGTGCTGAAGGCGGCAGGTTCAATCAAACCCAGCCCTGGCCAAAAACTGCAAAAAAAAAAAGGAAAACATAGGGAAGAAGATGTTTTCTAGTCAGTCATTTTTAATAACTGCCATGACAGTATTCCAATCTATGGAATAGACATGGAAAGGTTGTTTCTAAATTCCCTTTTTAGTAACCAAATGAAATGAAAGAAAATTCTTGCTGTATTTGGTTTAAGATGGTTTTGATGATCAGCTTTTGTTAATGGCACTTACAAATTCTCAACATTTTACCACATCTATTAGATTCTTCAGTTTCTGCTGGGATTTGCTGTGGGAACAGTGTAGCTCACATTATGCTGATAATTAACATCTGTGAAGGACAAGCTTCTGCATAAATTCATCTCATAATGAAAGGAAGTGCACAGAAACAGAATGATGCTATGGTTTTAATATTTAAAATGTTTTTCTCATAGGAACTGAACTTCTAGCTTCTGCACATAAAGGCAGTCTTTTTTTTTGTTTGTTTTGAATTTGTTTGCTCCCCCAAATATAGAAGGTGTTTCCAAATAATCTAGTTTATTAAACTATTCAACCCAATAATATCAGCTTATAAAATGAAAATTTAGTCAACATTTGAAATAAGCAATAACACCATCTTGTAATTCTAGGAGCTTTTCAAGCAATTTCTCTACTTTTTAAAGTCATTCTTATATAGTTTATAAAATGAAAATTTAATCAACATTTGAAAGAAGCAATAATGCCATCTTGATCTTTATTGAATTTCTTTTATAAGAGCTTTCTCATCGTACTCAGGCAGTAATAGGTGCAGGGCTTTAAAGGTGTTAAATTTCTCATAGTCCCCAAAGCATGGAGTCAACAGCCTTCCTGTTACTAGTTTCAAAAAACTAGTTAGTGTTCTTTTGTTACCCCCATAGCCATGTGACTGACTCTCTTAGCACTCTTGAAGATGGTGCTACTTCAGCACTTAGGTAATATTCCCTCTAGTGTCAACATGCCTTCAGGTTGGTCTGGTTGTTTTCCTTCTAGTAACTACGTGAACAATACTTATTCCCACTTTTCACATCTGGAGCACATTTATCTTCCTCACCTTGAATAACTTGTTTGTGAGTTTTTTTCTAGAATGGGAATGTTCTTTTCCTCTTTTAAAAAACAACATGTTAATTTATTAAACAAATTTAGGACATGGTGTTTTTTATATTGTAACAGTTTTACTTGTATAAATATTGATGAGATCTCATTTTTGTTCTTTAGAAATACCATGGTAAAAGACACAATATAAAATTTACTAGTTTAACCATTTTTAAGTGTCCAGTTCAGTAGTGGTAAGTAATTTACATTGTTAGGCAACCACTCTTCAGAGTTCTTTCCATCTGGCAAGACTAAAACTGTATACCCATCAATCAACTCTCTGCTCCTACCCCAAAATCACCTGCCTACCACCATTCTACTTTTTGTTTCTATGAAAAGGACATAATAAATTTAATAATAGATTTGGCATATGTGGTAAGTGCACATGCAGGTTATTTGGGGTTTTATATAGGTTATTGGTGATGAGGACTCTAAATGTTAAAAAATAGGAAAATAGTTAAGTCAGTAATATTACCCATACTTGAAATGTATAGTAGTCATTGAGGTTGAAGTAAAAAAGCTGTACTTATATTACAAAATCATACAAAGTAGTTAATTATTATTATTATTAATATTTTTGAGACAGAGCCTCAAGCTATCGCCCTGGGTAGAGTGTCGTGGCATTACAGCTCACAGCAACCTCCAATTCCTGGGCTCAAGCGAGTCTCCTGCCTCTGCCTCCCAAGTAGCTGGGACTACAGGCGCCCGCCACAACGCCCGGCTATTTTTGTTTGGGTTG
>CAUYON010148098.1:0-21409 GCA_963573935.1 Arctocebus calabarensis | reverse complement strand
AGGAGGAAGTCTGCAGGTGGGAGGGAGGAAGTCTGCAGGTGGGCAGGAGGAAGTCTGCAGGTGGGAGGGAGGAAGTCTGCAGGTGGGCAGGAGGAAGTCTGCAGGTGGGAGGGAGGAAGTCTGCAGGTGGGCAGGAGGAAGTGTGCACATAGGGTGGGAAGAAGTGTGCAGGTGGGAGGGAGGAAGAGTGCAGGTGGGTGGGAGGAAGTCTGCTGGTGGGGCAGGAGGAAGTCTGCAGGTGGGGCAGGAGGAAGTGTGCACATGGGGTGTGAGGAAGTCTGCAGGTGGGACAGGAGGAAGTGTGCACATAGGGTGGGAAGAAGTGTGCAGGTAGGAGGGAGGAAGTGTACGGGTGGGAGGGAGGAAATCTGCAGGTGGGGCAGGAAGAAGTCTGCAGATGTGGTGGGAGGAAGTCTACAGGTGGGGCAGGAGGAAGTCTGCAGGTGGGAGGGAGGAAGTCTGCAGGTGGGGCAGGAGGAAGTCTGCAGGTGGGAAGGAGAAAGTGTGCAGGTGGGCGGGAGGAAGTCTGCAGGTGGGGCAGGAGGAAATGTGCACATGGGAGTGGGAGGAAGTCTTCAGTTGGGTCAGGAGGAAGTCTGCAGGTGGGGTGGGAGGAAGTGTTCAGGTGGGCGGGAGGAAGTCTGCAGGTGGGGCAGGAGGAAGTGTGCACATAGGGTGGGAGGAAGTGTGCAGGTGGGAGGGAGGAATTGTGCAGGTGGGAGGGAGGAAGTCTGCAGGTGGGGCAGGAGGAAGTCTGCAGGTGGGGTGGGAGGAAGTGTGCAGGTTGGCAGGAGGAAGTCTGCAGATGGGTCAGGAGGAAGTATGCACATGGGGAATAAAAAAAAATTGTGTTAAAAAGAAAAATTTGATCCAGGCACAAAGTCTCATGCCTGTAATCTCAGCACTCTGGGAAGCCTAAGGAGGCAGGGTCCCTTGAGCTCCGGCATTTGAGACCAACCGGAGCAAGAGTGAGACCACATCTCTAATAAAAATGGAAAAATTAGCCAGGTGTTGTGACAAATGCCTCTCACTCAACCTGCTTGAGAGGTTGAGGTAGAAGGATCACTTGAACCCAGGAGTTTGAGATTTCTGTGATCTAGGCTGAAACCATGGTACTTTTGTTCTCTATGTTTTGGTTATTTTTTATTTCATTGATTTGTGTGGTTACCTTTTGTTATAGACTGGAGGTTATGGTCCTTCACAATGCGTATGTTAAAGCCCTAACTCCTAAGTGTGTTGACATTTGGAGAAGGCTCTTTTGGGAGGTAACTAGGGTTAGATGAGGTTATGGGAGTGAGGCTGTGTCACAGGATTATTGTCCTTGTGAAAAGAGACCCTGGAGTGCTCGCCTTCCTCTCTCTTACTCTCCTCATGTATCTATCCAGCAAGAAAGGCAAAGTTATCCCACAGCACAAAGGTGCTGTCTGCAAGCCGGGAAAGAGCCTCCACCAGGAACTTCATTGGTTGGCACCTTGTTCTTAGACTTTCAGCCTTCAGATCTCTGGGAAGTAAATTTTTGCTGTTCAAGCCACTTAGTCATATTTATTATGGCAGCCTAGGCTAATATGCCTTTATTATTTTCTTTTTTTCTGCTAACTTTGAGTCTAATTTTCTCCTCTTTTCCTACCTTGTTAAGATTGAAAGTTATAGCATTTATTTTGAATCTTTCCTCATTAACTTCAAATATTTTTAAAAACTATTCATGATGAAAAAATACCATCCAGAAATAGACCCACACATATTTTATCTATTGATTTTTGTCCAGGGTGGCACAATTATCCAATAGGAAGAGAGCTTGGCAACAATGGAGTGGGAAGAAATGAATATATGCATGGGGCAATGAGCCCAACCTCTACCTCACAAAGCATACAAAAACATAAAAAAAATGAAAAATCCTTGAACATGACGTAAAAGAATATCTATATGATCCTGAAGGAGGCAAAATTTTTTAAGACAAGACCAAGAAAGCACTCATCTTAAAAGAGAAAAAGAGAAATTGCATTTTACTGAAATTTAAAACTTTTTCTCATTAAGAGGCACCATAAGAAAAAATGAATAGGCAAGTCCCAGACTGAGAGACTATATTCACATTGGGTACAACTGACAAAGAACTTGTATATAATCTACATAAACAGTTACAATCTACAATCTTCAGA
The DNA here is from genome assembly GCA_963573935.1 of Arctocebus calabarensis. NCBI lineage: Eukaryota > Metazoa > Chordata > Mammalia > Primates > Lorisidae > Arctocebus > Arctocebus calabarensis. The sequence continues at coordinate 19,253 of CAUYON010148098.1, read as the reverse complement.
TAAATAATAAAAGCCAAATGCTCAACTTAAAAATTTGTCACACGTAAACTTGAAAATGTGGAGGAAATGAACAAATTCTTTTAAACACACTAGCTTCCTATGCTCACAGGAAGAAGTAGAACTTATGAACAGCCCAATGTCAAGCACTGAAATCTTCCAACAAATAAATATCCTAGAACAGATGGTTTTACACCAAAATTTTACTTAATCTACAAAGAGGAAGTAGTACCTGCCTATATTGCAGAAATGATTCCATATCTTTGAGAAGGAAGGAATCCTCTCATCTCATTCTGTGAAACTACTATTATGTTGATATAAAAACCAGGAAAGGAAACAACTAAAAAAGGAAACTATAAATCAATATCCTTTCAAAATATGGATGCAACAATTCTCAAAATTCTCAATAAATCTTCGCAAACTGAACTCAGCATCACAAAAAATAATAATAATAATTCACCATTACCAGTTGGGCTTCATGCTAGAGGTGCAAGGATGGCTCAACATATGCAAATATATAAATGTAATTCACTATGAACAGAGGCAAAATAAAGAACTTATGAGCCTTCCAATTGACACAGAAAAAGCATTTGAGAAAAATTAGTACCCCTTCATGATAGGAAGAGACATTTCTCAAAATTGCAAAGGCTATATACAACACACCTATTGCAAACATCATATTAAGTGGGGAAAAATGAAAGCATTTATGCTTAAAACTGGAACCAGACAAGGTTGCCCACTTTCACCACTTTCATGCAACATAGAGCTCAAAATCCTCACCAAACCATACAGGTAAGGAATAAAGTCAGTGGAGTCCAAATGGGAAAGGAAGAGATCACTCTTTGTTGACAATATGATCTTATATCTAGAAATCCCTAAAGATTTAACCAAGAGACTACTGAAATTGATAAGGGAAAAAGTTTGTTTAGAAGACTATCAAAATAGCTTTGCTAGGCAATATTACTAAATTAACTTAAAACATTGCCTTATGTTAAAATTTTAATCAAATGAAAAGTGAAACTAATTTTAGAAATTTTATCTAAAGCCTTTTAAAAATGACTGCCCAAGTACATATTCAGGAAACATAATATTTATACAACTTTATCTATAGAATTAATTTAATAAACACTCATAAGCTCTTAACATATCTGTATAATTCTCCACATGTACATTTTGAGATTCTTTTAAATATCAATTTTATAATAGTCTTGTATTTTTCAGTTTTATCAATTAATGTTCCTTTTTTACAATTTATCTTATTTTACTTTATTTCAGATTAAAAGGAGAATACAAATGTTTAGGTTACATTGTCCTTATTTCTAAGGTAAAGTTCAAGTTGTAGTCGAGCCCTTCACCCAGGGGACATGCTGAGCACCCTCACATTGTGTACATTAGGGAAGGTGTCACCACTCTCCCTCCCACCTCCCTTCTTCCTCTGCCCTTCATCCCCCTCCCTCTCGCTAGACTGTACTTGTGCTTTTTTCTTTTGTGTGGGCTGTTTATATATTGTTTTCATATTAGTACTGTGATACCAAAATATCACACTGGATACTTTTTTTACTCCCTTATTGAGACACTTTACTAAGAAGGATGTGTTTCAACTCCTTCTAGGTCAACACAAAAAATGTAATGTCTCCACCTTTTCTTATGGCTGAATAGTACTTCATGGTATACACATGCCACAGTTTGTTAATCCACTCAGGGGTTGATGGGCACTTGGGTTGCTTCTGTCCTGGTAATTGTGAGTTGAGCTGCAATAAACATTCTAGTGCAAATGTCCCTATGGTAAAAGGCTTTTGTTCTTCTGCGTAGATATCTGGTAATGGGATTGTGGGATCAAATAGGAGGTCGACTTGCTTCTATTCTTCTATTCTTAAATTCCTTGAGAATTCTCCATCCTTCTTTGCATAGAGGCTGTATTAGTTTGCAATCCCATCAGCACTGCAAAAGTTCTCTCTTCTCTCCACATCCACGCCAGCATCTGCAGATTATGGACTTTGGGATGCAGGCTAATATCACTGAGTTAGGTGGCATCACAGGGTGGTTTTGATTTGCGTTTCTCTGCTGATTAGAGACAATAAGCATTTTTCCAATGTGTTGGGTGGCCACATGTCTGTTATCTTCAGAGAAGTTTCTGTTCAAGTCTCTTGGCCACTTATAAATGGGGTTGTTTGCTCTTTTCTTGTTGACTAATTTGACTTCTCTGTAGATTCTAGTTATCAGCCCTTTGTCCGATTTGTAGCATGCAAATATTCTGAAGGCTGTCTGTTGGCTTTAGTTGTGGTACCCTCAGCCCTGCAAAAGCTTTTTAAGCTGATCATGTCCCGTTTATTCATTTTTGGTGTTGCTACAAAAATTGCTACATTTGCTGAGGGGATTTTTCTTAAGAAAATCTTTTCCCAGGCTGATTTTGTCAAGCCTTTTTCCCACACTTTCTTCTAGAATTTTTATTGTTCCTCGTGTTAAATGTGAATCTTTTATCCAGGGAGATAATATTTTATTAATGTCCCCTGATAGAAAGAATATACCAGCCAGATTCTGGTATTGTATAATATCCAGTTTTTTTTAAAGTTAGGACTTTAATGATAAATGAATTGTTTTATAATAAGAATATTGTTATTGTGTGTATATTATGTACCTATTTGTCAAAGTAAAGATAAGGACTTTTAATAAGTGACAAAAGAATGATTCCTGCTACACACATGAGCTTGGATAATGTTTGAATTCCATCAGGTAGGTATTATAAACCCCACTTCATAGATGTGGAAAAGAAAGACTAAGTAAGTGAGGAAACTGTCTACCAAGGAAGGGTCAGATATCAAATTTGCACTTAAATCTTTTCCCCTTTTTTTCCTGTCCTCTCTCCCTCACACCGTGCTGGCTCCTAATGCGTTTCTCAGCCTGAGCGTGGTCTGTGTTATTACCACTGATGCTTTTCGACCAGGGTGGAGGCTATTGTTAGTCTCTGGATGCACCGTCTGGGCTGCCTCTTCCCTTCACTGACTTCTTCTGTCTTACTAATTAAAATCCTTCATCTTTTGTTATTTGCTGGGCCTTTTTTTCCTGCATGTATTCCATTTATAACAGCATGATGGTTTCAGGTGTATATAACCTTCCTCTGTATTATCAGGTTTAAGAAAGAATTATTGTGTCTGTCAAATGTATGACTATTGGAGTGGATGGTGCACTATTGTTTAACGTTCAGTCTCTTATTTACTCTTTATTAGCAAAAAGTACTCAAAACATAATGTCTCTGACTTCTTTAACAATGGGGTGGGAACAGGTGCCTCTCCCTGAAGTAGAATTCTGAACACTGGCAGGGATCATCCATTCCCCTGTCATGAGATGAGAAATACTTACTCAGAGACCCACTCAGTCTTTCTCCTTACCCTTATTCCTTTTTTACAGATCTTTCTGCTTTTCATTTTAGAAGGTGTTTATTATTTATTACACTTAAAATTGAGAGTCAAAAAATCAGTATATCTACATCTGCAATTTTCAGTCTTATGAAATTCTATTGTTCCTGGAAACTACAGGGATTTTATGTGCACAATTCCAAGTCTGTGCAAAAAGGGTAAAGTGGGGACGGTAAGCCCGAGCACCTCCTTTGCTCCTGAGAGCTTTATCCTGTAAGTTAGGGAAAAGGACAGGAAAGAATCAACCACAAGTGAAAGCCAGAGTCTAATGCTCAGGTTATCATGAAATGTTTTAGAATTTAGAGGAATAGACTATATGTGTACATGTACATATATATGTAGTACAAACATGTACGTGTGTGTGTGTGTGTGTGTTGTAGGATTAGTAAGGATACAAATGTTAAACTAAGTTATCCTGGAAGTTTAGAGATTAGGTCCATCTGTGGACCAAGGGCTGATGGCTCCAGTTTGGGGTGGGGGTTGTTCAATTCTCTCACTGACTTTTAAAACTGCTCTATTGTTTTTCTCACAAAGATTGAAACATTCATTGCTTAGTTCATGTCTATGTATTTTACTTTACTGTTTCTGTGTAATTATTAAGGGTACATGGAGCCACCAGGGTCCCTCCAGTGGAGACCAGCCTCACGCACTCTAATTCTGCATTGTGGAGGCGGCTTTGAAATGGGCTTTGGTGAAGATGCCTGTGGCTATTTTTGTTTAATTTTCTCTTGCAGTTACTTACTTTATTTTTAATGAGGAAATTTATATAGGGCCAAAGGTTTGCTAGTATCATGGTGTTGGGCTGACCAGAAATCCACTATTTGAAAATTATTGGCAATTTCCTTTCTTTTGGAAGAGTTGCTTGGGCTTCAAATAAAAGAAATAAAAATAACTTTGGTTTTACAGTAATTTCAAGTAATTGTAAGAAATAATTTATTCAGTCCTTTTTATTGTCATTATTTACTCTAAAATATAAATTATTAATTTATTAATTGAAAAATGAAATGGCTATTGTTACTATTGTACAATACATATTTATTTGTAGTAAAAATGAAAAGATATATGGTTGTAAGTATCAATGCCTCAAATTGATCATATTGTCAGGTCTAAGAAACTTACTTCCAGGCATTCATTCTGAAAAAATCATTAAGAATGGTGAGGGTGATTTATGTACAAGATTATTTCTTATAGCATTATTTATAAAAATGAATAATCAGAAACAAAGTGAAAGTCCAAATATAGAAAAATGGTTAAAGAAAGAGCAATAAATTGTGGAATAGAAACAAAGTCTCCTTTTGGCTAAAACTGGGTCTCATGCAAGGCTGATGGAGTTCCTGGGGAGAAAATTTGGTGATATTTATAATTATGCTTGTGTTATATTTATAATTAGTTTTGAAACATATGGAGAAGTGCCCAACCCATGAGGTGGAGAGACATTAGGTCAAATAAAGCCCAGAGCAGCAATGATTTGCTAAAAAGCAAAGAAAATCATCATGATAAGGGAAGGATCTTGCTATTACAAATTGCACTGCAGAACAAGGCTCGTGGGTCAAATGGGGTTTGTGGTTCCAAATATAGTACAGTGGCTCTTGAACTTGTCTGATACAGACACCCTGGAGACAAGCCGCTCTCCTGGGGAAGTGATGCGGGATCATTTCCCAGCCCGTTAGGTGAATGGAAGTAGCTCATCAAGGCTAAACTGAATGTACACACTTTTTTTAAACCTGATTAAACAGCCACATGTGTACCTATTATGTTAACGTCAATTTAGTCACATATGTATTTGAAAATATTACATTAAGCATTACTTAATGTATTACTGTAAAAAGGCTGTTTTCTACTGTCACGTGTGTAGTTAATTTTATTCAAACTCTTCTCTTTAAATTTTGACTTCATTATTGTAGCCAATTTTTGAGTCATCTATCACAGTTTTCAATAGCTCAATTATCTCGAATTCTCATCCAAGTTATTTGAAGTACTGAACTTTTTCAATCTGTGTATCATAGTGTTTCTGCAAATGGTATCCTAATTGCCTAAACTATAGGCAATCGTTTGCATAACCTAATGTTGTTTTATTTTTTCAAGAATCTTGATAGATATTCCCAGTTTGTAAAACCATCATGTGTATAGTGGCATGCAACACTTGTAAGCAATAGTTTCAACAACCAAAATAAATAAAGAAAAAAAAAACAATCAAATATCTGTTAAATGTCCTTTCCACATTTTTAACCTATATTGTGACTGAGCTTAGGGAAGTTAACATAACTCTGAGAAAGAAAATGAATATATCTGTATTTCTATCAGTTCAAACATGAATGGGCTCAAAAGTGCCTGCAATAGTGAATTCCAAATTTTTCTACTCCAATTTTTTTGATGGTCATTGAAACTAATTCCTTTGCCAGCTCAATAGCTAAACATCTAGTGTCTGAAGTATGTGTTGAGTTGTTCTGGTGAAGACAGTGCACTGAGCTGAATAGCTATGACTGGGGCCACCACTTTGAAAACAACACTAATACCAGCCACCCTAACTGAGACTTAGTATTGATTCCAACTTAATATGCTGCCCTGTACCATCATTATAGATCTTCCTGCATGGGCCTGAAAAAATCTGTGTGGAACTGACCTTCCCTAGCTCCACAATCTGACCAGAGGCTGTCGTCTCTTGGGCTCATGTCTGGCGATAACACCTTAAACAACTGTCAAAATTTGGGCTGTCCCAGAAGCAAACCTAGAAATGAAGATTCAAGGGCAAATGTTCATTTCAGAACTGAAAGTACCACTGGCAGAAGAGTGGAAAGTGAGAACAGGAGGATAACTCAACCAACAAAAGCTGGCTTTCCCAGGGTACAGTGAAGTTTAACTCACCTAGTGGGCTTTGGGAAATGAGGGAAGTGAAGGATTTCCACATCAACTGCTAAGAGTCACTGTGTGTTGCTAATGTGGGTGAAGGTGCGATGTCATTGACTTTCTCACGCATCTACTGTGTTCCTTCCCCTAAATGGAAATAAGGCTGCAGTAGCAGGAGAAATCTCTCTGTCACAGCACCAAATGCAGGTGCTCACACTTGGTAAGCTACTGTGTACTCAAAGTATGAGTGAGGAGATATGGGCATTCCAAAAATAGAGTCCCTTTCACACTCTGCCCTCCATAAGCAGAGTCTAACGCCATTGTCTTGGCCATCACCTTGTATTGTTGTCATTAGATGTAGAGCAAACCTCAATGTTTCTCCTCCCCCTGTAGTTAGAGTTGTTATATCAGATAGCAGATATATCCAGAAAAAGTAGATGCTTAAATGGCTCTCTCTTTTCGTATTTTTCTGGGAGAAGCAAGATTGATCAAAAATGGGAATATTAAACATGTTTTGTTAGTCTAAGACTTTTATTCTTCTTATTCTAAACTTGATGTTTACAAAGAAAAATATAAATCCTGCTCCTCTTTCCTTATCTTTAAAGGTGGATAGGATGATAATATTCTATGAAAAGTTGACTATTTACTTAATTCTGTAAATAGTATAAATATAAACAAATTTGGGAGATGTGGCTAGGACTCGAGGCTCTGATAATATGCCTTGATGCCTCCCACAGTGAGTGGAGGGAGGCCTTGAGATCTTCCATCTATAGTCACAGTCTTTCTGGAGTTCATTTGAAAAAGGCACATCATGCCCAATCAGTGAATGCAGCAGTCCGTCTTACGTGGTATAATGGATAAATATGTGATGATTAAAGCCTAAATCAGGTTATTAATCAAGTCAGATACAGTGGATTTTAAGTACAAAGCAGTACATTTATAAATGACTTAATGTAGAATATAAGACTTAGGAAAAAAATCTGTTGTTGTATTTATACCAAAGGATGCATGTGCTAAGTTTATTCAAAGTGAATAGAATATCTACAAAGGGGATGGTTTTCACTGTGTAACGACCAAGCTGTTATGCACTCTGTGGTGGCTGTGGGTGATGTGCTATTGTAAAACATTATTTTGCTAATAATGCTGAAATAACACTGCTAAAAGGAAAGATCGTGATTGATATTTAGATCAGGGAATCAGTCAGAATGCAACTGGGAAATGAAACCTCTTTAATTGTGACAGAGAAAATGTACTATAAGGGATTGTCTTACAGGTGACGGACATGTGGAAAACCCAAACAGCAGATGGTCAGAAAGCCTAGAATTTAACAGCAACGGGAAGCTGCACATTTCCCAAGCTGGCAGAAACCGGAGAAGTAGTGAAACTGGAGTAGCCGTTCAGCAACACCTCTGGAGCTGTGTTGGGCTAGTCTGGCAGGAACATTTAAGATGTCACGTAAGTTACTTTTCTTCGGGCAATCTTTTCTTCATGCCTCCTCCATGCTAGCTTTATTTGTTAACCAACTCCAGAAAAAAAAAGTGCAAATGCCAAAAAATACGATATATTTAAGGCAGCTGTGATTTATTGTGAATTCTCATCCATTGATGTGGTTATTGCTTTTAACTTTAAAATATCGGATCTATATGTGGTTTGCTTAACACTGTGAACCTAGAACCTAACACCTTAGCAGGTCCACAGCAAAAATGTTATTGAACATTGAATAAACAAATGCATTCTTTCTTTCCTTTTTTTTTTTTCAATTAGCAATGATTGTACCTCGGATAAACCTCACTGGCTACGATACTGCCACTATTGCACTTTGAGGCAGGGTGTCATCACAATTATCTCACATTTGCTAAGTCCTTTGCATCCACCGCCTTTCTTTATAGGCTTCCATCATACCTGTGCATCTTTTTTAGCAGTTAAGTACATAAGATGCGACGGTCTACCTCTCCTGCACGAAGCTGTTAAGCACTCTGTGCGATCTTTTAATGCACATGTAGTTTTGCTTATGTTTTTAACATTTTCCTTTTTTAAATCTTCATTTTAAGATTCATGAAGATATTTTTGCCAGTATAAATATCTTAAGACAAATGAGAATGTTTATATTTGCTATTGATATGACAAACAATTCTAGAACTCTTATTTTTGAAAATGCAAGATTCTGCTACAACGGCAGCCATGAAGTAAATGAATGTTGCAGAATATTAGACATGCAGTATTTCATTTGAGCTGCACTAAAGGCCCACAGAGTGTCACTTGTTGATTTAATTTAGAAGGTGTCAGGTGTCTGGAGGCCTCTAAATTCATCTCATGCCAGTCTTTTGCCATTTTACCTTTCCTGCTGCCTCAAATTTTTATTTCTTAGGGACGATCTATATTACAAAGTGCTAAATTTACGTTCAGAATAATTACTAGTCTGTGTTAAAGAAATCCTATTCAATCATAAGTTGAATGACATTAAAATAAAATCAAAATAGCTTATGTCCCGATATGCTTCAAGTGTGCATAAATATCGTATTTTTTTGGAATTTTGACATGGTTTCATTTTCTTTCTCATCTGGAAGTAGAGTGGAGAAGTAGAAAGGGTACTACGAAAATCTCAACTTTAGTTAGCAATGAATTAAATATCTAATAGTACTTTTTCACAAAAGTATTTGTCTTCACTGTCTTTCTTCATTAATACTAACACTTTTAACTATCTCCATTAATCATGACTATTAATTATACATCAAAATGCAAAGGTTTTGTCGGACAAAAAGGAAATGAAAAGGAACAAAATGTAAACTATTTTACTTTACTTATTTATATGGTGTAAGAGATGGTGTGAATTAAATCTAAACTGAGATGTAACCTTCCTTATAGGTCAAAACTTATATTTCAATATGTACTTTATAAGCATATACTTACAAATTGAAAAGGGTAAGACCATTTTCATTAGCACCAAACATGGTATATATTTAGGTATAAATCTTACAAAATATGTGCCAGACGTATGTTGAAAAATACAAGGTTCTGAAGGGAAAAAAATCAGCAAATACTGAAATTAATTGAGAAATAAACCTTATTGATCAATAGACAGAGTCACTGTCGCTATGACGCCTATTCCCTCTAATTTGATCCACAGAGTCAATGCAAATCAAACACAAACTCTCAGCAACTGTATTTGCAGGCAAACTGATTATAAATTAATCCTATATGGCCCGTTCAGTCCTTCACTACTAATAATTTTCCTATCTTTATATAGTCTAAGTTAAGGAAATAATATCAGTGCAATTCGATAAAATGTCACTGGCTAGGATGTCACTGACAACCTCTCTGCAGGTCCCAGAGTCTGGGACAATCTAAGGGAGCAGAGGATGTTCTTGCTCCAGTTTCATTGATCATAATGAGAGTATTTTCTTCTTTCTGGATGATCTATTAGATATTTAGAAACTCTACTTTGGAAGAAATTGAAAGAAATGAAACAAAATGTTAAAAAAAAAAGACCACTGGATAATTCCAAACTTAGTGTTAAAAGGAAATTTAAGTATATTGTAAGGGCTATGAAAAGAAAATTAGATCATCACTATACAGTTTTATTTTATAGAAATAAACTCAGTGTCCTCAGGGAAGGAAAGTTGCTAAGAGCATGAGTTTCTAGTCATCAGGTTTGGAATATAAGCATTTGCAGTGAGTTATTTGTCAGTAAAACACAACCCTGAATGTTTTTGTAGATATGACAGTCGTTTTAAGGACAATGTACATGGGACAAAATTTAAAGCAATTTACATAAATACTTTGAGTCACTTCTAAATGAGAAGACAAAAATATTAAATTTCATTCTTTTGTATGTTATGAGTTTAGTGTGTACATTATTAATAGCACAAAAATAACCTCAGTGCATATGTTTTTCTTTAACTCCACCCTCTAAACATGAAAATGAATTTTTTGTAAATTGAGGAGGTGAATCAAGAAAAAAACTGAGGGCTTTTGTCATTGTCATCACTAAGAGAGTAGGTCATGCATTAACACGTAAGTGTTAATAATTTTGAATTAGGTATTGAAAGAATAGCAGCAAAAATAATGAGAAACAAGGTGCTTTCTCCACCTCTCCCCTGGCTGTCTTTCAGCTGGGAAGACATTTATTTCTTGATCCCTCAGCAGCACTTTAATTTCAAATGTTGAATTCTTTGTAATCCTAGAATTTGGATAGTCATTTCTAGGTAAACTGAGCCTTATAGGTTCAAACTCGCGGTCTGTTTAGAATCCCCCAATGCTGTCCCTTCTCCTGCTCACCCCATCCCTGCCAGCTCTGCCCTGGTGCATCACGCTGGAGCCATGATGCTAATTTGGGGTGGTTGGCACAGCGTTGATGCTGGGTCCCTCCTCGTCTGGAGGCATGTGTGCGCTTTGCGTGGCCTTCTTCCAACATGGGTGTCTGTGGACATGCTCAACTTCTACTAAGCCTCTGTTGGTGTTGTTCACCCAGCAACGCCCGCTTGGTTTCTTGTCCACATTAAATACCTGCTCGGGCCCGCTAGTTCGCTCTCAGAGGACGTTCAGGTTCTTCCCACGGGTGAAGCAGCCCCGGACGAGCTCTCCTTCTTCCCAGCTGCCTTGTTTCATCCACTGTCTACTCACCAACCAGGTCCCCTTTTCCGACAGGGACAGCCTCACCGTGTCACCTCCGCGCTTCGGCTGTTATGCCTTGATGTTTCCTTTCAGGAAGCCGCTGCCCAAGCTCTTTTCATTAAAATATTTCTAAATTATATTTTTAAAAATGTTCTTTCCAAAGGCAGCCTAAGTTGCTATTTTAAAATGTTCAATTTTCCAACGTTTAACTATTTTGTGTATTATTTTTGTGAATTGAGAAGGTGAATCAAGAAAAATCCTTCCTCTGCAAAATCCCCTCTCCTGGCCATCCTTTTTTCCTACTGCACCCTTGTCCCCAGTCCAATCATCCCTCCGCAGACTTCCATCCGGTCAGCTTCAGAGTCGCTGAAGTAAACTCAGCTGCTGTGGCCACAGCAGTCGTCTTGAATGACACTGGGAAAGTGAAATTATCACTTTAAAGTTCAGAGTGAGGAGCGTACCTACCAAATATTACCAAAGGACGCATTGGAACCCACTGAGACTTTTGAGAAAATAACATTATGTTATGTTTTCTAACAGAAATTTCTTGAAAATATCATCCAGACTGTTAGATAGATAGATGCAAGGAAATCTAGAAAAGAATTGTTTATTTTGAAACAAGACCAAAAAATAGAAGGAAAGATCTATATTACAATTCAATTTCAAGCTAGCATAATATTAACATAAGTCAGTGATCTATAAATGTTTTCTGTAATGGGTCAGCTAGTAAATAGTTTTGGCTTTGCAGACGAGGTCTCTGTCGTAACTACAGAACTCTGTTGTAGCGTGAAAGTAACCATGGGCAGCATATTAATAAGTGGGTGTGGCCTAGTTCCAATAAAGTTTTTATTACAAAAAACGCAGAGTGGCCCAAATTGGCCCATGGGTGCCAGTTTGCCCATGTGCAAATCATGTGCTTAGTAACATTATTTATTTAAGCAAAGAAATCCCAGTCCACTATCTGTGTATAATGTCCATCGAGGCAGAATATGCCTTATCAGAAGCTTTTTCCAAATAGAAACATTTTCAATTAATATACTTGGATTAATGGAGGATGATATTTTAGGCTATATTAGTCTGCTATGGCTCTAAAAATGTGGAGTAACAATGGTTTTAAAATAATGGTTAACTTGTACTTTTCATTTGATCAACTTTTTAATTATACTTATGCATATATTTCAAGTAATTATATACTGAAAATGTTTTTCTCCCTATACTTATGAATCTAAACTGTGGTTTTCAAATTCAAAATTCTTTAGTGTATTTTGGTTTCCTATTCTGCTCTTTGGCTTACGTTTTTCATCTCAGTTTATTATCTTATTTTCTCTATGTACAAATCAGAAACCATGAAATGTATGCTTTAATTGAAATTCCTTATAACCCAGGAATCCCAAAAAATACAAATAAAATGATAAAGTAAGCACATTTTTAATGGGGAAGAAAAAATGTCTATGGTTTAGTTTTTTATATTGAAATTGTGGCTTGTAATGAAATATAATGTTTGTCCTTGCATAATGGTAAATGAAATATACTAAAATACAGTATGTACCCATTTATTTTAGATAAAATTTTCATAGCATAAAAAAATTGTCATGCTATTTTAGTCTTGTTTAATAATAATAAAGACAATTATAAATCAAAGTTTTTAAATTGAAAAGTCCACTTAGCAGTGGGAAAAGTACAAATTTTACATTTTTATAAAAATTAAAGCTACAATTTCACTCTTCTAGACCCATTTAAACTGTTCTTCACAAGAATCAATAATGGAAATTAAGGGTGATGTGGATATAATTAAGGGGCATGCTAGAAGATCATCAAATTCTATTTAAGTTTCATACTTAAAAAAATAGGTTACATTACTTAATCTTTTATGTCGATGATTGAGTCTCAATAAACAATTCCATATATATGTATTTTTTTCCTTTTATTTAGTTCAAAATCCCAGAACTGAACCAAATTCTTTAATGAATTTTCTTAAACAAGTTTATTTATGTAAAACTTTCTTTATGTTTCTCTTCATTCCTCTGCTCATTTCCTTTTTATTCACTAGAGTTATTATGGTCTTTAAACAATGTTTTAGAAATAGCTAATGCACTACATTTTAGTCCTGGAGTCACTTTTCACAGTGCATCTAGAATTTAAACCATAAGCCTGAAGCAATTCCATTACCTTTTGGACACTTGAAATATCTTTTTAGAGAGAGTAGAACAGAGAAATTCAAATACATTTTTCTTCAGTATTTTAGCTATGGACATTTTAGATATGTGAATTTTTAGGTGTTAATGTTATAAATCTTGTACCAAATAAATGTCCTTTATAGGTTAATGAAGATTTAATTATTAAGATTAAGTATCAAATGAAATATTTTATTTACCTGCTTTATATTCTTCTTGTATGTTCATATATGTTTAATCCACTTATTCTCATGAATTGTCAGTTTTCTGAGGTAGTAATTATCATTTGATTTATAATTGCCTCAAGTTACGATCAAATTTTTGGTTTTGTCTTATAAATTTCCAATTAAAAAATAAAAGCATAAATTATGAAGATATCAACATGGAATTTAGTGATTATTATATACAAAAAAATTCATAAATACAAAAATAGCTTAGAGGAACTTACAATTATTTAAGAATGGAGGCTGGGTACAGTGGCTCACACCTGTAATTCCACCACTCTGGGGGCCAAGGTGAGTGGATCGCCTGAGCTAAGGAATTTGAGACCAATCTGAGCAAAAGCAAGACCCTATCTCTACTAAAAATATAAAAAAAACTAGTTGAGAATTGTGCTGGGTATCTGTAGTCCCAATTTCTTGGGAGGTTGAGGCAAAAGGTTCACTGGAACCCAGGATTTTGAGGTTGCTGGGATCTATGCTGTGATGCCATGGTTCTCTGCCCAGGGTGACAAAAAAAAAAAAGATTTCAGAATGAGTACATTTCTAAATGTAAGTTCTTAAAGATTTGAGGATATATTTTTCATTTAATTTTTTATTAAATCACAACTGTATAAATTTATGGAGTACAATGTGATGATTTCATATACAATGAGGATTGCTTCAATCAAACTGATTAACATAACCATCACCTCACATTAAAAAAAGATGGAGATTTTACAATCTTTTATGTTTACCTGGAGGTTTGAGAATTTTTTTTTAACTTCAAACACTTGTAAGAAATCTCAATAAATATTAAAATATGTCAAATTATTACTTCTCACAGATTCTACATTATATGATATGTAATCCCACTACAAGTACTAAGCAGTAAAAAAGGACCAGTAGGCAGTGTATGTTGTTTTCAAGCAATAAATTTCTTTGAATAGTAAATTAAGGAAAAACTCAATAAGAATACTCAGAAAGTTTGTAAAATGTGATTCCTTCTTATAGCTACTTCTCGTCCATAAAAACTGAAAGTAAAACTCACATGCATTTTATTGTTCTTAAAAACTAGGCATTGCCAAATGGTTTGCACATAGAACTATGACAGAAAGAGGAAATTACTGTAAGAAAAGCAAGAAAGCTGGTTACAAACTGACCAGAGAAACTTTCCCTCACTTCCATGATTTCAAAGAATTGTTTCCACTGGATAACAAGATGAGAAAAAACAGCAGTGGAATTACCAAATCAGCAAACTCTTGAGTTAAGACTTTCACTACATGTACCTTATTTGGACTAAAATAATGTGTTGGTGTTTGAGGATGTGTTTTTATATCTTTAACTCTCTGTTTGGAAAGAATTTTAAACTCTCAGAAAAATTGCAGACATAAAATTAGTACAAAGGACATCCATATATATATATAGTTTTTACCTAGATGAGCCTATTGCTAACATTTTAGTTCTTTTTGTTTTTTTGTTTTTTTGTTTGCAGTTTTGGGTCGGGGCTGGGTTTGAACTCGCCACATCTGGCATATGGGGCTGGCGCCCTACTCCTTTGAGCCACAGGCGACGCCCCTTTTTTTTTTTTGTAGAGACAGAGTCTCACTCTATCGCCCTCAGTAGAGTGCTGTAGCGTCACAGCTCACAGCAACTTTCAACTCCTGGGCTTAAGCCATTCTCTTGCCTCAGCCTCCTGAGTAGCAGGGAATACAGGCGCCCACCACAACGCCCGGCTATTTTTCTGTTTTGCAGTTCAGCTGAGGCCGGGTTTGAACCCTCCACCTTCGGTATATGGGGCCAGTGCTCTACTCAATGAGCCACAGGCTTTTCTCTCTCTCTGTTCACACATGCACAGTCCTTTTCCCCTAAATCATTTAAGGATAATTTGTATCTATCCTGACTTCTTACTCCTAAACATCTCAGTATGTATTTTCTACAAATAGCAAAGTCCCTCTGTAATCACAGTACAAAGTTCCCCCTTATTTGTGTTTTTACATTCTGAGGTTTTGGTTACCCACAGGCAACCATGGTCTGAAAATATTAAATGGAAGATTCCAAAAACAGACCATAATTTCACATTGCACATTCTTCCAGGTAGCCCAGTGGAATCGTGTGCTGCCCTGCTGGGCTTTGTCCAGCCTCCTCCATGCGGCGTGCATTGCACCTGCCCTTACTCACCATTGACATTTACTCCTGACATATTCACAGGCACAGCCAGTGCTTGATCACCCAGGATCACCTAAAGCAGATGACCCTCCTTCTGAAGTATTGTCAGAAGCTCAGAAGCAGCAAGACCTCCTAACACAGAATCTAAGCCACTGTTCTCACTTCATCACTTAGACATTGTATTATCCTGCCTCACCACAAGAAGAAGGGTGAGAGCAGTGTAGGGACACACTTTCAGAGAGAGAGGGAGATAGATCATATTTGTGGAGAGGGGGCCTTGAGGCGGCAGGGCCCCACAGCCTGGGAGACATTCGGGGATGACCTCCAGCTGCTTTCCTCCTGCTGTGTTAACATGTTTTTTTCCTTCATAGATGTTTTGCCAGAAGTCACTTATCCCTTTCTTTACTAGTTAATCTTTAGAAACTATGCAGAATACTATGCACCCTTCCCTTCTATTTCTTATCTTTAGCATATGTTAATGATGCCATTCAGTAGAAACCATTAACGGAATGAATTGTTCTTGATAAAGTTATTTATGCTTTCCAATAATAGTGTAAGACCAAAAATACGTTTTTTGTCTATGCTACTTCCTCATAAACAACTCTGCTGAGATACTATAAAATACAGCTGATTTTGTATTTTGGCACTGGCTGCAGTTGTGACTGCTCCAGACCTCCCGAACCCATCCTTGTCTCTTGTATCTTGTCTCTCATTCCCCACCATTCTCACGTTGGTTTGTTCTCTTTCTTGCTGGTTTATGATGCACATTTAAAAAATTTTTAGAGAATACATTGTTATAAATGTTCTATGTTAGTATTGATTATTGGTGTTAATCTTTTATTGTGTATAACTTATAAATTAAAGGTATACAGGTATAGAAGAAAATCATAATACTATAGAGTTTGGTATTATCTGTGATTATAGCTATTTGCTGGGGTCTTGAAACAGAACTCTCGTGGATATGAGGAACTACTTTATAGTTAACAACCTCAGAAAATTTAACATTAGTGCTATATTAACACAATGGTATACATTAAAATTTTTATTTTTACATATACATGTGTTAATTAGGTTTCCATTTTTTGCCTTCGCAGAATTTAAAAGGCTTAAAATTTAATAACAATAACAATGTTTAAGATAAGGACTAGAAACAAAAGCCATGTAAAGAATGAACGAAGAAAAATACATTAATAAAAGAAAATAGATGATTACTGCATCTAAATATTAAGCAATATTAGTAATAGTAATGCCAAGAAAGTAATGTTCACATTGTCAAATAAGATATTATAGAGTGCTTTGACTCTGACACTCAATATGGAGTCATCAGTTAACTTCTTATTTTTTTTCCAAAGTCTCAAAAAATAGACAACTAGTATTATATAAATAAAAGTAAAGGAGAGTTTCAAAAAACAGATCAGTTTCAAAACATTGCTCAGTCAGCTGCATTAAAATATTTTAATACAATTTACCATTCATGTTCTAATTTTGTCAGCTGACCCAATAATGTCCTCTTGACATTTTTTTTAATTAAAGGTTATTTTTTCTTCCAGTAGAGGATTATGCCTAAGGTTACAAATTATGTAACTGTCATTTCTATTTGAACTTCTTTAATCTAGAATATTTGCACATCTTACCTCTGTTTTGTGTGACGTTGGCTTCTTAAAGAAAATCGCCCCCCCATTTTTAATTTAGTGTAAACTTTTAAATTTTCTGTTTATCTGGTATTTACTCCTTTTTCTTTTTTAATCTGGTAATTATCTCCTTTTTTTACCCTCTAACTAATACGTAATCAGTGGAATAACACACAAAATTACAACCACACAAAATCCTACTTTTCATCAATTTTCCTCTAGATGCAGCACTCACTGATGGTTTCCACCTGACCCAATCCCTACTCTGAGTATAACAAGGCTGACTGTTCCAGTCTACCTGTGCCTAGACATTTACCAGGGAGTCATCTGCATTCTACATTAGCAAAGGACCTCTTTCTCTCCTACTCATGTATATTTATTTATGCATGCATATATATATATATCCATTTATTTACTTATTATACTTTCATGATTTTCAATGCATTACTGTACCTAATGCATTATAAATATCCCAGATTTGACAAGTGGGAATGCTTGTACCTGGCTTCTGTGTTCATGAGTAATACCTCCACCCCTTTGTTATTTTAACATTCATTATTTTCTGGCATAGCAAGATACTCCCAACTGACTTTCTAACTACTCTGCTTCAATTCTGGAACCAATTAATTTCTGAGGAGCCCTGGCTCAAAGATCTACCTTTGAGATCAATTTGGTCAACTAGACAAACTCTCAAGACATTACTGACTTTTTTTCCCCTCTCCATTCTAAATGAATATAAGTGTCAGTAGAAAGAGCAATTATTAATTGAACATTTATTCACTATGTGGTTGGCACTGCTACCGATTTTATATAAATTAATTCAAATACATAACATTAATTGGCATGGCAACTACTGCTGTCACTATTTGACAAATGACAAAATGAGATGCTGAACAGCTAAATAACCTGTCCAACTTTATTTGAAAATAACAAGAGTCACTTGTGAACATATTTGGTTCATTAGCAAATTACTTTCTTATTCTATTTCATTCTGTAACGATAGTGACAAATTGGGCTGTAGTATAAAATAAAAGCAAAATTTAACAGATAAGCCTCACCAATTGCTCAGGATTAATTATGAGATGTCCAACCATTGGCTCCTCTGAGTCACACTGGAAGAAATGGAGTTGTCTTGGGCCACACAGTAAATACACAAACACTAATGAAAAGTTGATGAGCAAAAAAAGTGGTCTGTGCATGATTTTTGTGATATCCATAACCACAGACAAGCAAAAAAGTCCTCACATAAATAATCCTAATTATGCAGTGGCCTCATTCAGAGATTCTTCAAAATCATCAAGTGGGTCCCAACTTTGTGATCACTCATGTAAAAAATGGACATACATAAGTCATATGCTGACTTTTTCATATTTTTTATTGTAAAAATAAAAGTGGGCAACATAAAACTAGTATGTTGACATTGTATTTGTGAAATTAATGCATCAATGTTTGGTTCAGGAGAAGTAGCTGCTATTCTCAGTGAGTTCTCAAGGGGCTCAGCAGATATTTTGGTTCTAATTTTACTCTTACTGTGCTTCATTCTTGAAAACAGTTTCTTGCAAATGTAAGTGCTGCCAAAAAGGGATGACACAAATAAGGCGTGATTGTGAAGCAAGAGATAATTTTTCTCTGGGAAGATAGAAAACTTCAGTAAAGAGACATGATCAATTTTTTTCTTAAAGTTAACTGTCAGATGGCAGCTCTATGTATTCCATTTGAAAATTGGCAGGTAACATAGTATGCCAACTGAAAATGGAGTTGCAAGTGCACCCAGTATCAATTATTTTCCTGGAAATCTTGAAATCTATTTCCTAATTCTTCTATCAAATCAAATAGCAAAGCTGTATAATTTTTGCTATTCATAGGACTGTGTTTAGCCAACCTGTTGAAATGCATAGGTTTATTTGCTCTAATTTGAGTTTGCCATAATTTCAGTTTCCTTTCAGACATTGTTATGGTTTGAAACATTGTATTGATCAGTTGGTATTCACCTTGAAGTTATATATTTAACTCATGTAAATAAGCAGTTAAATCACTAAAAATTGCTAAATTTGTAAGACAGTTTTTGTCAACAAGTTCTGGTACAAATTTGGTTTTTGATACCATCAGTGACTTGACAACATGTCACAAATCATAAAATCTTTTCAACAATTTATTAATCCATTCGTGGGTCGATGGGCACTTGGACTTCTTCCACGACTTAGCAAT
>CAUYON010148097.1:0-16301 GCA_963573935.1 Arctocebus calabarensis | reverse complement strand
TTTATTTTATTTTTACTGGTTTTTTTTTTTTTTTTTTTTGTAACCTCCAATTCCTGGGCTAAAGCGAGTCTCCTGCCACTGCCTCCAAAGTAGCAGGGAATTCAGGCACCCGCCACAACCCCCGGCCATTTTTTTGTTGCAGCCAACGGTGTTTTGCCCCCAAAAGGTGTGGCACACACCAAGACCCCACCCCCCGCGCTCCGTCCCGCTCGCTGCGCGTCCGTTCCCCCCCCCTCCCGCCGGCCGCGGCTTGTTTGTATTCTTTTCGTGAAATAAATTCCCCAGTTATTCTTTCACAAAGGACCTCATCCGGTAAATTTTGTCCGAAACACTCTTCATTTTTTACATTCAGTCTGAATACGAGCTAGATACAAACTCATATTCATACCAACTTGGAGGGACTGATCCGATGGCGGCTGGTGGGTAGGACTCAACACTGAGGAAATGCAGGATTCTGCCTGCCCCTCCTTTCCTCACCATCACATGTGTTCCCCTCTTCCTGCAGCCTGGAACCTTTAACAACATATATTCATGTGTTTATTTATATCTAAATATTCTGAAAATACACAGTTGAGTTTAGGGGAATTATCTTTTCTTTTGCTCAGTATTTTCTTTCCTCCAGTTTTTGTTCTGAAACGCCTATCAGATATTTAAGGTTTGGCTTTACCGGTCATCCTTATTTACCAGGTATCTTAACATTTCTAATTCTTTGCATTCTATATTTGTTTATATGATATGTTTGAGAATCCATCTGCAATATTTATTCCTTTAGCTCTATTCATTCTGCTTTGGATAGATAAGGTGTATCTCCCAGGAACTTAAAAAAGAGTGGCTTGTTCTTACTTTTTCTTTTTTTTTTTTAATTTTTTAAATTTAATTGTTTTCTTACTTTTTCTTAAAAGTTTAAAATTATTTGAAGATAATCATTTATTTTATTGCTTTGCTTATTTGAAGGTTGTCTTTCTTTTTTCTATTGATGATATTTCCTTGGGGTTTGTTACTTCTTCAGTTCATTGAATCTGATCCTTTTTCTAGAGGTGTTTATTTTCTTTCAAAGTCTGGTGACTCCTGGTTATCTGTTCATACTTACTTGTGTTGAAGGACAAGACAGAAGTCTTAATTTTTCTCAATCCAAATAAGAAATGTTGTTGGTTTCTATGAATTTAGTGCATGCTGATTTTTTGCATCTGTCTTTTATAACTGTGGGGAACACAGGATCAAGGACACTGCCTTGCTTTGGTGGGTGGCAGAAGAGATCTTTCTTAGCTGGACCATACACAGCATCCTTGTTAAGAGTTCCTGCTTCAGAATATGTACTCGGAGCCTTTCAGAGGCCCCATTTCATTTCCCACCAGGTTCTACTCCACTTCTAGTTAGAAAAGCCTGTAGAAGAGCTTTCCCTTTGTTAAGAAAAGCATTCTTGGGCCATCAGCACGGAGGAAAGTACGACAGCTTCTCAGGCTTTTGCACACATGAGGATGAGACACTCAGCTTACCTGGCTCTTACTGACACACCTGCCCCAGGGCCCTTTCTTTCTTTTTAACTTTTAAAATATTGTCTAAGGTTTAAATTTTTAATCATTATGGGCACATAGTAGTTGTGTGTATTTATAGGGTACATGTGATGCTATGATACAAGCACACAGTGTGAATTCATCAGGTCTGGGTTACTGGGGCATCGTCACCTCAGGCATTTATCATTACTTTGTGTTAGGAACTTTCCATTTCCACCGTTTTAGTTACTTTAAAGTATATCCTAACTTGTTGTGCTATCAAATATCATTCTATCCGTCCAACTATATTTTGCACCCATCGGCCACCCCCCACTTTATCCCTTCCTCCCTGGGACACTTCCTACCCTCTGGGACCCAGGACCCTTTATTGCACAGTCTGCCTCAGAGCTTCTCTAGAAGGTTATGATATTTCTTTTTTTTCTTTACCCTTGAAGGTCCTTTCCCTTCTGTGCATTTTGGGCTGTGGTTTTTCTTTTATGTGATTTTATACTCAATTTGGATTCCATGGGCCTTGTAAGTTCTCTCCTTCCCGTTTTCAGTGCGATCATGGATTGATTCTTTGTTTTCATTGCCAGCACCTTGATATATCCCCTTCTCTCCCCCTGAGCCTGGAGGTGTATCCTTTAATCTCCACTAGCTACATGTGACAAAGAGTACTTGACTTCAGAGATTTTAAACAAAGAAAAAGGAACAGAAAATATCTTAATAACCATTTTTAATATGAATGACAGCTTGATATTTTAATTTTAATATTTTGCATTCATTGGCTTAAATATAGTTTTAAATTCTAATTTAAGTCTAATTTCACCCATTTCTTTTTACTTCTATAACATGGCTACCAGAACAGTTAAAATTGCCCTTGTGGCTTGTGTTATATTTCTGTTGCAGGAGTCATTCCTGAGATAAAATTAGGAAGAGTGGGTAAAGAAGATGACCTGAATTTGTATGCAGATTCCCTATCCAGTCTCAAATCTCCACAAAACACAAAGGAGTGAGATAAATTACACTCTTCAAAAGGGGCAGGAGAGGTAGAGAGAAATCAGGCCGGAGGCAATTTCTTTGGCAGAATTTGCCTGATTTAGGGATCAATTTATCACAGGTAAAAGTGCAGAAAAGGCTCAGGGAAAAATGTCACGGTTTCCCACTGGAGAAAATGGGCCAATTGTTGTCCTGTGAATCGCGTGACGGCCACAGAAGGGGTAAGAGTCTGAATGATTATGTTGGTGGTGGGGCCAAGGTAATGAGTCTGGTTTGGGCTTTGTGGAGTGTGAGGGGTCCCTGGGCTGTCTGCGTGTCCAGCTTCCCTTCACTTCCCCTCATCGTTTCTGTCATCCGTACTCTAAATTCCCTTTCTGTCATTTCCAGAATTCCTTTACAGGTGGGATGCTGTGTGGTAGCTGCCTCGTGATCCAGTGGGAGTGGGGTGGGGGGTGTTGATCTGTTCTGGCTTTCCATGTTGCTAGAATTTTCTTGTTGGCATGTTTACCTCCTGTTCTCCTCCTTCCCCTCCTTTTTTTCTTTCTTTTTTTTTTTTTTTTTTTTTTGCAGTTTTTGGCCAGGGCTGGGTTTGAACCTGCCACCTCCAGCTTATGGGGCTGACGCCCTACCCCTTTGAGCCACAGACACCACCCTGCACAGGATTCTTTTCTGTGGCCTAATTTGGAAAACAAAATGCCGAACAACACCCAAGACCTGTAAAATCTCTGCCGAATATACAAATATTTGAAAGGGGGCGGTTCTGCCCAGGTTGCTAGGGGAACTTTTACTAATTCTCAAGTTGGAGTCCATCTGGAATATTCTGGAGGGCCTGAATGAAAATCTTAATCCTGTTTTCTAACATTTTGAAAAAAACAACTAGCCAGAAGAGGTGGATTTAAAACAAATATGAAGGACAACATAAAGATATTGGGAGGAGATTTCTTTTAAGCAGTCCAAAGCATTTGTTTTTAGAATTCCTGGTTTAGGAATTCAAGAATGACTTTATCACTGATTAGAATAATCTATTATCTACATATTGTAGTAGAGTCTAATCAAATTATGAAATAATACCTAAAGAGCCATCAACAAGGTGGCTCAAAGAACAACAGGCTCAAAGTCCTCTCACCAGCACAAGAGTGTGTGTGTGTGTGTGTGAACTACCTTCCAAAGACTATTCTAAGTCATAAGGAGCCAGCAACAAAAAACACAAAATCCCTGCCCTCTTGGAGTTAGCAGTGTACTTGTGAGATGCAGATAAATATTTAAAAAAATAACAACATAAACAATTTCAATTAATAAGTGCTCTGAAGAAAATAAAAATGGCATAAAGAACGCTGAGGTGGTAGGGAACTGCTTTGGCTAACATGGACAGGGAAGAGCATGGCACAGAAGGAACAGCAGCTATAAATGGCAAAAGGTCAGAGGCTGGGGAAGATTGTTATGTTCAAGATGGAAAAGGATTCCAGTGTGGTTGACACTTCAAAGGGCTGGATGTGTAGGGAAGTGGTAGAAGATGAGGGCAGAGAGGTAGGTACCCTGCATGCCCTGGTAGGAGGCTGGGATTTGGTTCTATTTGTGGGGAGAGGCTATTGGCCGATTACAATTAGAGAACTTTTAGGATTCACCCAAATGTCACACCAGCTGAGCAGCAGTGAATGGACCCCTGGAGGTGAGGGGGGATCTGGGAGATGAGTTCTCAAACTATCGCCCCAAAAGAGGGGAGAAGAAAAGGTGGTTTCTACTGTGCTTCAACAGCAGATGAGACGGTACAAAGAGGCTGGACTAGAAACCTGATCAAAGAAGTTTGCAGCAAGTGAGCATGTGAGGGAAACCCCAGACAAGGCCTGAGGTTTGAGCTGGGGCACTGGGATGATTTCCACTCAGATAGGAAGGGCTGGAGGGAACTGGGCGTGAGGCTCCTGAGGATCCTCATTTGAGATGCTTGTGAGATATTCAAGCGGAGATGCTCAGTCGGAGGTTGGATCAGTGGGCACGGAGGTGAGGGGGGACCTCTGAGCTGGAGATGACAATCGGGTGACATCAGCACACTGGTATCACACAGAACCCCGGGAGGAGATGATATCATCTGGGCCTAGAGGAGAAGGTGGTTAGGGAGAGACTCCCACCTGGGAGAGGAGGGGAAGAAGCAGGTGTCTCAGGGAAGAGGCCAGTGGTGCAGAAGGGACAGCAGGAGGTCATGTCATCCCCAGAGGAAGGATCGGTCATCGGGCTCAAACTGCAGAATGACTAATATCTATATTTAAATATTTTTGTGTAGCCGGTAGTGCCTGTCTACTGTGGTGGAGAGAATGTACCTACCATGTTCAGAGGGCATTTAATAAATACTGACTTCAGCCAGGTGTGGAGGCTCACGCCTGTAATCCCGACACTCGGGGAGGCCAAGGCGGGTGGATTACCTGAGCTTAGGAGTTTGAGACAAGCCTGAGCAAGAGTGAGACACTTGTCTCTAATAAAAATAGAAAAACTAGCCAGGTGTTGTGGAGGGCACCAGTGGTTCCAGCTACTCTGGAGACAGAGGCAGGAGGATCTTCCGAACCCAAGAGTTTGAGGTTGCTGTGAGTTCTGATGATATAGCACTCTACCAAGAGCAATGGAGTGAGATTCTATCTCAAAAAAAAAAAAAAAAAAATTAGGCTCGGCGCCTGTGGCTCAGCGGGCTAAGGCGCCAGCCATGTACACCTGAGCTGGCGGGTTCGAATCCAGCCCCAGGGCCTGCCAAACAACAATGATGGCTTCAACCAAAAAAAAAAAAAAAAAATGGCCAGGCGTTGTGGCGGGCGCCTGTAGCCCCAGCTACTTGGGAGGCAGAGGCAAGAGACTCGCTTGAGCCCAGGAATTGGGGGTTGCTGTGAGCTGTGATGCCACGGCACTCTACCCAGGGTGACAGCTGGAGGCTCTGTCTCAAAAAAAAAAAAATTAAATAAAAAAATACTGGCTTACCTTTCTTCCTTAAAACAGGTACTAGGCGTCAATTTTGGGCCAGGCAAGCACTGTGGTGGGCACTGGGAGAATCAGCAATGAATGAGAAATAGATGGCGAACTGGTGAGCATGCAGGGATTGTACCCACTGCAGATATTAATCCTGGTATTGCAGAGTTTTATTTAGAACAATGATTTTCAAAATTTGGTGTCTCTACCAATGGCCTCAGCAATCTCTAGGAACTTGCTAAAAAGGCAAATTGTAGGGCCCCCATCCCAGATCAACAAAAACCCAAACCCTAGCAGAGATGTCTGCCCTTTTTTATTCTTTGTGGCATATTGGAAGAGTAAGAGTTGTCTTGGGCCACGCATTAAATACACAAAATACTAATGAATGTTGATTACCAAGAATGAAAAGGTGTGCACATCCTTTTCATGATGCCTGCCATCAAAACAAGTGCTCACAAAATCAGCATGTGGGCCTTGGTCTACAAATTGCACAGCCTTGTGTTGAGGTTGGGCCCAGCAATTTGGGGTTTAACGAGCCTCCCAGGTGAGTGTGAAAAAGCTTAAGTTTGAAAACAGCTGATAAGGAGGTGAGCAGGCCATCATCTAGAGAGTTCTTGCATTTAAGCTCATTTTAAAATTACAATATTTATACAGAAAATGTAAAATAGAGAAATGGAAGTACTGATCACTATCTTTCATTTCTGGAGCTCATACTTGGTTATTTTGGCTTACAGAGTATTTGAGTCTACAAAAAGTGTTTGAGTTTTATTTCTATTATATAAGTAAAACCGTTGCAAACATCTGAGAAAATCATGGAGCTATCAAATTGGTCCCTGTATACACCTGTGTAGACTCAATTGTGCCGGACACCTGATGCACGTGGCAAGCCTACCTTTGCCTTGTCAGGAAAACATTCGCCCTGACCTCCTGACAGCTGCTTTATATATTCCATTTGCCTATTTGTTTATCACTACTAACAGATAATCTTACCACCTACTCTGCAGACATAAAATAAGTTATTGGAAAAACTTCCTGACGCTAATCCCGAGATGATACCTAACTCCATCACATCTTCCCACCTTTGATCATGTTTAGATGAAGGCGTTTTAACTGTTCTGATCTAAGCATAAGCTCACTGCACCTTCCCCTCCTTCTCTGGTATCTTAAACCCTTCACTGTTTGTTAGTATCTTAGTACTTGGACATGCTAAGAAGCTCTCTCATGTTAAAAGGAAAAGCTAAATCTTGTCTCAGTTTCACATCATTTTTAGGAAGCTATTGATCTCAACTTTTTATTTCATGCAGCAAAATTTTTAGCACTTGTCTGCCTTGCTATCTCTTACATCTTCCTTCACCACCAGCATGTGCTTCGCTCCCACAGCCACTCAGCCACGATTTGCTGAATACAGTGGCTGAATGCACACCAGGATGAAACCTTGAAGCTATAGAAAGCTACACAAAACCCTACCACGTATGAGAGCTTCACCCAAATAAAGCCACCACAGCAGTTTTTAAAAGTTTACATCTTTGTATTTATATTCCTGGTTTTCAGAAAGCAAATAATAGTTTGATGAAGTTTTACAAAGAATATAGTCATGTTTGGAGGATGATTTAGAACCAATATTCAATTATTTGTGCAAATATTATCTTGAACAACTAGAGATAATTGAAATTCAAAGAAAATGCCTTTCCTTAAAACTTTGAATCATCATCTCCAACCAAACTTTTATTGAGATGGCTAGTAAATAATACTGTGTAAAGGAGGTTTATGTTTTCTTCCTTCTCCACTTTAGAGAGCTCATAATCAAAATAATTGACAAGAAGGGTGGTGCCTGTGTCTCAAAGGAGTAGGGTGCTGGCCCCATATGCCAGAGGTGGCAGGTTCAAACCTAGCCCCAGCCAAAAAAACCTCACAAAAAATTAATTGACAAGAAGAGAAATAATGAAAGAGAACTGGTAACAGACAAAATCACTGATTTTTTTTTTGTTAGACAGAGTCTCACTTTGTTGCTTGAACTAAGTGCAGCGATGTCACCATATCTTGGTACAACCTCAAACTCCTGGGCTCAAACGATCCTCTGACCTGGGCCTCCCAGAGTGCTAGGATTACAGGTGTGAACCATCACACCCAACCTGATTTTTTGGTGGGGTGGGGGGGGAAGAGGGACAAAAATTACATAACATGCTTCCTCGATTTTCTTTTAAAAGATTGAACAAAAAACCAAGACATTTGTTGCAGGTGGCAGGAGACCATTGAGACAAAAAGGGGAGAGAGGTTAACTAATGAATGAATGGCCTTGGGAAGATAGTGAATACATTCTGAAAGAGAAATACTGTTCTCTTTAACAGTATTCAAAGAAAATCATGATTATTTAATTTCCTACCATGAAAAAGGTTAAGAGAAAAAAATCAAAGATTACAGTGGTTCAGTTCTGCAGGTCAAAACATGCCAAATTTTACTCCATTCTACTTTTGCAAGAGTGTATTGAAATCTTATGAACTCAATTGATATACTCAATAATTCTCATCCAAAAAAATATAATCTTTGGTCACATTTTCTTGAAGATTAAATGGCAGAGAAGCTTTATGAGGTCTTATATTCTGTGCAGTTATTTACAAAACTGCACATTTTCCTCGATTAGTACCCGTCTGAGCTTGTTATGCCACTGACACATTCCAACCATAAGACTATTAAGGAGAGAAGGGTGCTTGCTCACCAAGCAAAAAAGATACCTGTAGAAAGAAGACAGTGGTCCAGAACCTAAATTATAAAAGAGAAGTTTCCCACTTCCAATCTGTTCTTTAAAAAATTCTACCATAGAGAATAGCACAGATGCAGCTCTTCGGGTTTTTATTTTAGCAGTGAATATTCACAAATTTATGCAAAATCAAAATTATTGCCCTTAATCAGAGTGTCAGCTTCCTTCTGTCAACTATTCTATGTCTGTCAGCTTGCAGCGAAGGAGGCTCTATCCAAAGATGATGTTTATTTGATTTTTTAATGTGTTTTGTGGACCTTTCATGACTAGAATATGTAAAGGAAAACACTCCAGGATTAAATGCTTCTGATAAAAGGCCTTCTGAAGTCTCTCAGTCTTGCATGTGTGGTAGGATGGAAGGCCCACATAGAGAAGTCAGCAGATTTGTTGTGTTAGAATGTGGGCGTTTAATCAGCGCCTAATAATAATGGTACATTAGATTAATGTTTGTTTTTGTACGTAAAGCAACAGAACACAGTTTTGCAGAGCAAGATGAAGCAAACATTTCACAAAAATGAAAATACGGAATTTAAGGAGCGTTGAATACCGCTGTACTTATGCAATTTACTCTCCTCTCTCTTCTTTCATATCAAATATGATTTTGTTGAATTTTATTTTGGCTAAATGAGCAGAGCTTTAGTTTTATATCTCATAGAGAATGCATGAGACCAGTTCTTTGTAGTTTTTCAAACCACAGCGCTCTGGGAAAATATTATATGACAGCTTAAAAAAATACAACTTGAGCTCAGTATTCTTGTTGGAACCATTAGGATCAATTATGTAGCAATAATAATAAAAAGTCCTCCAAAGGAAGAATGCCTTTATAATGAACATTGTACTTTAATTCAAATACACTGTCAAAGTGATTTCACAACAAATGTCAGTGCTACAAATTATAGCAAAAATGTGAGAGGAACATGTGGGAGATAAGAGAGAAATGTTGGACTAATAAAATAACACAAATTCAGTGGTACACATTTTAGAAAATCTAAAAACATAAAAAGAAACAAAGACAGTAAACCTCTTGCGCTGTTATTGAACTATGAAATAACAGTTTTCATTCCTAGTTTTCAATAAGCAAACCTTCAAATAGGTACAAAATCTGGAACCAAGAACATTTTATTATTAAATCATAGTAGGGGTATCTTGGG
This sequence comes from Arctocebus calabarensis, assembly GCA_963573935.1. NCBI lineage: Eukaryota > Metazoa > Chordata > Mammalia > Primates > Lorisidae > Arctocebus > Arctocebus calabarensis. The sequence continues at coordinate 6,951 of CAUYON010148097.1, read as the reverse complement.
ATTAGTATTACTGTTAAAAATACACAACTTAAAGGATCCTCCCCCCCAAATCAAACTAAAATCCACCGTAATATCAACTGGGATTTGAGGTGTGAATTCAAGTCTGTCCCCGCCTGGGTTCCTGAGGTTGGGTTTTGTCCTAGTGTCTGGTGAAACTATACACTTACTTCCTGACATGGGAAGTGCTGGAATGCAGGTTTTGCCCTAATCAAGCATCAAGACAGTTGTAGTGTCTCTGGCCCCACGTCTGCCCCCTCTGCTACCCCAATTCTGTCCCAGGTTCCCGTCATCAAATAACAGCTGTCCCCGCCTGCCTTCCTTAGATACAATAGAACCCTGAGGTCACTTTTCCCCACCCCAGATCTCAATGTGAAGAATTGGCCCAGACTATGAACTAGACTCTGGCAAGAATTGTGCAGCAAGTGGCTGACCAGCTCATGATGGTAGTTGCTATTATTTCTTTTCTTTCTAACTGCTTTTCCTTAGTTTAGCATTAAGTCTTCTAAATCTGTGGCTTAACATTTCTTTTTGACTGCTACTTACAGTAACAATAACTTTTACATCTTGACCAGTAGCTATGTAGGTCAATATATACATCAAATATATACATAATAAAATATACATCACATATATTTGTGTGTGTTTCTGAAATACAGTTCATAAATAAATCCCACACATTTTGCCTATTCTATTATTCATATTTTTTCCAACAAAATATTGGTATGGCTAATTAGTTATCAACTCACTTCAAATGCTTGCAGACTGCAAAAATATTTATTGCTTCGAGACTCTTTTTTTTTTTTTGAGACAGAGTCGTACTATGTCGCCCTCGGTAGAATGCTTTGGTGTTACAGCTCACAGCAACCTCAAACTCTTAGGCTTAAGTGATTCTCTTGCCTCAACCTCCTAAGTAGCTGGGCCTACAGGCTCTGGCCACAATGCCCAGCTATTTTTTTGTTGCAGTTGTCATTGTTGTTTAGCAGGCTGGGCTGGTTTCCAACCTGCCAGCCCCGGTGTATGTGGACAGCGCCCTAAGCACTGAGCTATGGGTGCTAAGCCCAAGACTCATTTTCTAAGACTTGCTTGTCCACCCATCCTTTGGTAAAGGCAAGGTAAGAAGCTATCAGTGTATCCAGAGAGAGAATTCCTGGCTAATTGTTTGGAGCATGTTGGGGATACAGATTTAGAAAATCTTGTTCTCTAAATAGCAATAAAAATTAAACCTGGTAAATTCTTAAGTAGGTATAATAATCTTCATGGTCTCCAAAAGTGTGGCAACCTTGGGGGTTAAAAAGACTTTGAAACCTAGTGTTTTAAACAATTAAAAAGTACTGGTCTTGTTGAGCTAGGAGCCTATGAGATAACCAAAGAAAGTCTCTTTTCTTGGGTTCTCATCAGGAGGTTACAGTTTTGGTCATTTAATGGTACCCAACTAACAAGATAACATGCTTGTAATGTTCAAATTTTCAGTTTCGAAGATATACATATATGTACATACATATTAAAATATATATAAATGGGGAGAGTTTCATTAAAAATACTATAGTTTACCTTGTTTTAAAATTTTTTGAGTTTCTGAATTCTAAAACATTACTTTCGAAAAATATGACAGGTCAAGGTATATAAAAACAAAATTATATCACTCATCTTTTTGTATCTATATAAAATGATTACATAAAGAGATATACATCTACCTTTTTGCCTGTATTCAGACGTATACAGGTGTATACATATGTTTATATACAAATTTCTCTCTTTAGTTCTCTGATTGATTCATTCTATATTCTTTCTTCTTACTTATTTATACTCAAGTGTTTCCTTAACGTGTTTGAGGCAGTTGATAAATTTATGTTATGTATTTTTTTAAGGCAATTAAAAATAAAAAACATATATAAATATATATGCAAAACAAACACTTTATAGAACTCAACAGCAACAAAATAAACACCCTTATTAAAAGTAGGCAAGGGACTGGAATGCACATTTCTCCAAACAAAATATGCAAATGGTCAATAGATACATGGAAAGATGCTCAACATCGCTAATGGTTAGGGAAATGCTAATCAAAACCACACTCAGATACCATTTCACACCCATTAGTATGGATATTATAAAAAAAACAGAAAACAAGTGTTGCCAAGGATGTGGAGAAATTGGAACTCTTTGTCATAATTGTGGAAAACCACTTGGTTGTTGCTTAAAAAATTAAAGATAGGATAACCAAGTGGTCTAGAAATCTTATGAGGAACACCCAAAAGAACGTAAAGCAGGGACTTAAACAGATATTTTTGCTATTTTTTTTTTTTTTTTGAGACAGAGCCTCAAGCTGTCACCCTGGATAGAGTGCTGTGGCATCACAGCTTACAGCAACCTCCAATTCCTGGGCTCAAGCAATTCTCCTGCCTCTGCCTCCCAAGTAGCTGGGATTACAGGCACTCGCCACAACGCCCGGCCATTTTTGGTTGCAACCGTCATTGTTGTTTGGCGGACCCGGGCTGGATTCGAACCCGCCAGCTCAGGTGTACGTGGCTGGTGCCTTAGCCCATTGAACCACAGGCGCCGAGTCTATTTTTGCTATTCGTTTTTTTTTTTTTAATTGAATCATAGCTGTGTACATTATTCATAAGAGTCGCAAAGTGGAAGTGACCCAAGTGCCCATTGATGGATGAATGGATACAAGGTGAGGGACGTCTACAGCAGAATGTTATACAGCCTTAAAAGGAAAGGGGAGTCTGACACAGGCTACAACATCACGAACCTTGAAAGTAGTGTGAAATAAGCCAATCACAAGAGGACAACTATTGTATGATTCCATTTATATGAGGTATCTGGTAAAGTCAAATGCATAGAGACAGAACGTAGAATAGGGGTTAGTAGGGGATAGGGAGGGAGGTGGAGGGGAAGTCTGTGTCAATGGGTGCAGAGTTTTAGTTGGGTAAGATGAAAAGTTCTGGAGATGGATAGTGGTGATGGTTAAACAATGATGTGAATGCATTTAATGCCATTGAGCTAGACATTTAAAATGGTCAAAATGGTACATTTTCTGTTATGTCTATTTTGTCATAATAAAAATGCCTTATACAAAATGTAAGGAATAGAAAAAATTGAAATAAACACCCATAATTCTCACCATCCTAGTGTCAAAGGAATAGAAGACATACTCTGTAAAATAATTTAAAGAGGTTTGTTTTGAGCCAAATTTGAGGAGCAAGAATCCTTGAGCAAGTGGACTAGTGGTGGTGGGGTTACCCTTTTGTTTTATACATTTCAGGGACAGAGAAATTACAGGCAGAGTCATAAACCAATATGTGGAAGGCCTACATTGGTTTAGCCTGAACAGGTGGGACATCTCATGGGGAGCAAGAAGGGAAAAGGGCTTACAGGCGGGTTTAAAGATTCTTTAGCTGATACTTGGCTTAAAGAATTAGGTTTTGTCTGATAGATCAGGAGTCAGAGAAAAAGAATGCTAAAATAGGGTCTGTTAATCAGAGACAAATGGCCCAGACCCAAGTGGCTTGTTACATGTATTGAGAACCTGTAGGTGTGTCTTGCACAGCCTTAGGCCTGTTAAGGACTCACAAAGGTCTTCTCGAAGAATGCAGGAGGATATGACGAGGTTCCTCTGATCACCTTTCTCATGGCTAGCAACTCACTTTCAGGGGATCCCCTTGGCCAGAAGTGGGGTCCAGCCAGTCAGCTGCGAGGTGGCTGGGTGCCTTAAGACTTTTAGTCCATATACTACATGGTATATTTGATATATTTTGCTAGTGTATTTCCTTCTAGTATTTTCTATTTCATGATGTATATTTTTATATAGTAATAATTTTCTTCATTGCTACTGTGAAAACTTTGTAAATTTTAATTTATTCCAGTGGCATTAGAAAAGCTTTGTTCATTTTATTTGGAAAATAATTTGATGCTGAATGTCTTCGTACTTTTAAGTTTCTATATTTTATCTTATTTTCTTAGGATAATTTGCTGTAATGAAATCATTGAGCCAAAGGTATGACTCCATTTTTGCCACTTAATACATGAGATAAATTGCTTTTAAAAAGATCTGTATTAAATTACAATGTTATCAGCAAGGTATAAAAGTCTTATTCTCATCATAGTATGCTAATAGAAAAAAATTGCATTTCATGATTTAAACTTGCATTTCTTTTAAATTACTAGTGAGGTTAAATTGTTAGCATGATTCTATATAATCTTTTAGTAACTATATTTGCTCTTTTAAAATTGCCTTGACACATACCCTGCTGATATTTTGTAGCTTTTTGTTAAAGCTTTTCATTTTATTTATTTTTAAGCCATAAGAAAATATTAAAATGTTAGGTAATCAAACATATTGATTCGTACTTTTGTTGTTTCCTCCATCTTTCCAAAGCCTAAAAGCTCTTCCCACTCTAGAATTTTTAAAGACTATTCCATTCCCCCCACCCAAGTTTCCTATTATTTGATATGGCTCACTCAGCACCTCTTCCATCATAATTTACTACCATCCTGTGGTCCATGAGATATATTTTGATGGACAGAGGCACAAGGAGGGGAAGAGCATTAGAGAATTTTCAGAAGTAAGCTGAAATGAAGAGTAAGAATAATCCCCGTCTTTGGGTGAGATGGTCATACTGAGTAATGAAGATGCACTTAAGTGTCCATCAATGGAAGAATAAATAAATACAATATGCTATATAGATACAATGAAATGCCGCACAGACTTACAAAAGAACATTTCTGTCATGTGTGACAACACAGATGAACACTCAGGACATCATGCCAAGCGAAGGAGGCCGGCACAGAGAGACAACCGCAGTCACACAGAGCATGTGGGGCTCAGTCAGTGACGGACTGCACCGGCAGTGGTGGGCTCAGATCATAAAGCTATATTTTTATTGTATCTTTTCTTTTTCTTATTATTTTGGATTCGTTGGGTACAAAGAATTAGGACACATGCATTTGTTTAAGTCTCTCTTACAATTGTGTCCCACCCCAAGAGGTGTACCACACACTTTGACCCCCTATCACCCTCTGTCCTCCCCTCTCCCCACTTGCTCCTTCCCCACCCCTTGTATTAGCTCATCTGCTGCCTTCATGTTTGAATACATTGGATTCATTAGATACATTGGATTCTTGCTTCTCCATTCTTGTGATGCTTTACTAAGAAGAATGTGTTCCACTTCCATCCAGGTTAATACAAAGATGTAAAGTCTCCATCATTTTTAATGTCTGAATAGCATTCCATGGTATACATATACTACAGCTTGTTAATCCATTCCTGGGTTAGGGGCATTTAGGCTGTTTTCACATTTTGGCGATTGTAAATTGAGCTGCAATAAACAGTATGGTGCAAATGTCCTTATGATAAAAGGATTTTTTTCCCTTCAGGGTAGATGCCCAGTAACAGATAAGCAAATACCGCTGTGTATCCACTAACATGCTGTGCAGGTGTGTAGCCTGCGAGGAACAGGAAATGTCACACAGTCTAAGTGTGTGGTAACTCCCGCCGTCTATGTGTGTGTCAGTACGCTCTGTGTTGTCTGCATGGTGGAATTGCCCTATAGTGGATTTCTCAGAATGTACTCCTGTCCTTAGGTAATGCACGTCTTTCCTGTATGACCTCAATTACATGTGGAATGTAAAAAAGCCAAACCCTCAGAGTAGAAACTAGGGGGGCTGGGGGAGAGGGAAGGATGGGGAAAGGGAAAAATGTTAATCAAAGGGTATAAGTTTAACTTAAACTGGAGAAGTAAGCTTTAGTGATCTATTGCACTGTCGGGTGACCACAGTAGGTAACAGTGTAGTGTATATTCAAGACAGCTGAAACAGATTTGTAACCATCTCACTACACACACACACACACACAAGCTAAACTGGTGAGGTCCTGGCTATGTTAATTAGCTTCCCTGACTCTGTAATGTATACATAGATCAAAACATCACACTGTGCACCATAAATACACACAATTATTATTTGTCAACTAAAAATAAAATTTAAAAAGGAAACAATGAGAGGTAGAGATGGTGAGGAAGGGAGGAGAGGAACAGTGGAAAGGGTCTGAGCCCATCAGAGGCAGACACAGCCTCAGAGTTGTCTTGGCTAATGAGAGGTAACAGGACCTGTGATCAACTGCCCAGGTTTTAACAGGGGCAGCAGCTCGAGGAGAAAGACTTTGCCAAAGGAGACACAGCAGGCTTCAGAGCTGCTCCTGATGAGCAGGGCAGGAAGTGCTTACAGCTTTAATAATTTCTGTCCAAAAGGAGGTAGGATTTTCATCCTTGCCCAATTTTGTTCAGTGGGCTTTAAATTTTGTTTTCAAAAGAAAGGGTGTTTTTCTAATTTCCAGCAGAATAACTGCTTGCATTAGATGTGCAGGAGTTCCGACCACACATTCTTCCTCGTCCTCTCATCAAACAAAAATAAAAACCAACAAGAAAAACTCAGCAGTTTTCACTGCATCGTTCTTTCTCTAAAGAACTAAGAGTGTGTCCAAAGGCTGACTAGTGAGTGTCCATTTTCTCAGGTTACATTTTTAAAAAAATTTTACTTATTTTTTTAACTTGACAAATATTTATATATTCATAGTATGCAGCATGTTTTGAAGTAAGTATCCATCGTGGAAGGACGAGATCAAGCTAATTCACATCTACGTCATCTCGCATACCATTTGTGTGTATGTGCAGAGAACACTTAAAATCTACTCTCATAGAAATTTTGAAATGTACAATCAACACATTGTATTAACTACAGTCATCCCATAGGCATCGCACTGTACAATGAGACTTTGGGACTTATTCTCTAAGTCTTCTTTTTTTTTTTTTTTTTTTTTATAATTTTATTGAATCATAATTCTGTACATTGGTGCAATCATAGGACATGATTCATATACATTCAGAAATGTTTTCATCGTACTGTTACAGATAGCCTTCATGGCATTTTCTTGATCACTATATAAAG
>CAUYON010148096.1:0-20953 GCA_963573935.1 Arctocebus calabarensis | reverse complement strand
TTCTAAGCCACTCATATGTGATTTTGAGTCTCGGGGAGTGATTTCTTATACAAAGGTATTCTTTTATATAGTGATCAAGAAAATGCCATGAAGGCTATCTGTAACAGTACGATCAAAATATTTCTGAATGTATATGAAGCAAATTGTGCCCTATCATTGCACCAATGTACACAATTATGATTCAATAAAATTATTAAAAAAAATAAAACATGAGTCTGTAGCACAGATAAGAGATACTTATGATAATGTCTAATGGACACGATTCATTTAACATATAAAAGGCACTGCACCGCTCAGTTGCTATGAAAATACTCAATTGCTAATTCATAATTAACCACTTACAGCACCGTGCACTATAGTGATTCTGATGAACAGGCAATGCTGATGATAAACATGCACACTTTTCATGAAAATCTAATATGCTCAAAAAAAAAAAAAAAAAAGAAAATCTAATATGCTCACCTTAGTCTCCCTAAGAGAGACTGAGGGAGTAAATTCTACTCTCTCCATAAAGCAAATATGAACAACTGCACAGTGAGTTCTTTATCAAGTCAGATATTCAGATTTGCATAAACTTATTCATAGTTCCTAAACCTTCCCATTACTCATCCCTGTGCCCTGTGATAGATTTGTCAAGAAGGAGCACTATGACTTAAATAGGGTATAATTCCCCATTCTTGAATTCCTAGTGTTGTGTTCTAACCAAAAAAAATTACCCAGCCACATTGTACAGATATGGACAATGGATACTGCTAATATTTAACATTCCCACCAGGAAGCTCTACAGTAAACTTCCAATTTTCATGCAAGGCACTCTCTCTCCTCTGTTCACATGCCTTCCCTCTCCCTCTCCCACATCTCTTCCTTCCCTCCCTAGAGACACATATTCAGCCTTTTTTCTTCAAGATCCATATACTTGACCTTTTAATGTGCTGAGTATTTCACTAGAGACAATTTTAACCAAAGAGAAATAAAGTGATTCATTGAGTGTCAGCATTTATCTATGAGGGAGAAAGGTAAGTAGAAAAAAAAGAAAGAAGAAAAAAAACTAACAGTACTTTTCTAGGTTTCATAAAAAAAAAAAAAAATGAAACAAACATACATCCTGAAACAATTGTAGATTTGAAGAACAAACAATGTCTAGAAGGAATCTTGGTTTTCAGATGGAGATCTGGGTATGGCATGAGCCTTTGAAGATGGGAGAGAAAATAGAAAAATGCAGCTGCCTCCAAATTATCCAAAATGGGTCATTGTCTGTCTCATAGCTTCCAGGGGATGCTTATCTCAGTGTTTATACAAAATAAGAAAATAATGCTAAAGCCCACTAAATGAAGGGGAGGAGAAAAAAATCTCTTATTTCTAGATACATTTTATTTAAAAAGGCACATCAAGATAGCTATTGTTATCCCCATTTTATGTGAGGAAAATTGACATTCAGAAAGTTAGTAACCTGAATATCAAAGGCAGAGACACAATTTATAACCGGGTGTGATATGCTCCAAGCGCAGGTTTTTGTTTTTAGTTCCACATACAGTAGGAAGTCTGTAAGTTGACCACTCAAGGGACTGCAATAAACTGGTCAATATACAGAAGTGATCAACATAAGGAACTTCCCCTGAGTACATGTCTGGTCTAGGAAAATTAATTAGATCAAATTAAGGAAATGGCCAATATAGGGAAGTGGTCAACTATGGACTCTCTATTGTAATATTACCGGATTAAGAGGAAAAGAGTCGGCTTGGTGCCTGTAGCTCAGTGGCTAGGGCTCAGCCACATGCACTGGAGCTGACAGGTTCAAATCCACCGGACCTGCCAAACAACAGTGACAAGTGCAACAAAAATACCTGGGCGTTGTGGCAGACACCTGTAGCCCCAGCTACTTGGGAGGCTGAGGCAAGAGAATTGCTTAAGCTCATGAGTTTGAGGTAGCTGTGAGCTGCAATGCCACAACACTCTACCAAGGACTCTGTCTCAAAGAATAAAAAAAAAAGAGGAAAAAGTCAAGTGAGAAATAGATCTTCACACCATTGTACCTAAAATCTCCCTTATCAGGCAAACTTAGTCAATAAACTTTTAGAAAAAAACAAACTGGATTCAAGCAATTGACTTTCAACCAAAAAATTCTATTTCCACCTGTGTAATAATCATCCCAAAGGCTCACTCAACTTTCTCTTCAATCAGGGTAGTAGGCACAAATGAGACCAAAAGATGAAATTAAGTAAGACATCAACAATACAAGGAAACCAACTCAAAGAGACACATTTTGTTGATATGTCTGCTACATATACTACAAAGCAGTCTGAGCTGGACTTTTTATCACCTCACTGGAAAAAGAAGTAGATACACAGAGTAGGACAAAGGGGGATACTGACCCTAGTAAGTTATACTTAACACCAATGATAAAATGAAAACTCAGCACAACAGGAAAACAATGTATTTTTACATGATCATGAACAATCTTGTAAACAGTTTAAAAGTATCGCAATTTGCTGCCATTTACTGCATTGTAAAAAATGATTTGTACTAAAATATTAACTCTTGGATAATATCTCCAAATCTGGTGACCATCTGACTTCTAGCTTTGAATATGGCATAAAAATATGACCCCAAAGAAAGTTTCTTGGTTTACCTTATTTTTTTTTCCAGTTTAGCTAATATGAAAGAGAACTTTACATTCTATACTGATATTTTAAAAAATAATTCCCCTGCTCATCCTCAAAGATCCAGGGATAATTGGCTTGTGGAACACACAGTTTAAACCTAAGGTGATATATAAGGACATCACAGGACAGGATAGGGATCCACTGAACCCAGGGGGTGGAGGACATAACCCCAGCTCCAGAGGACCGTAATCCCAGTGGTGACTGATAGAACCGTAATCCCAGTGGTGACCTTTGCTTTGACCATGCAGTATTACGATAGAAGTATCTGAGAGTGCAATCACCACCTTCTCCCCAGGGCAGGATGCGATTTCACAAAAAGGAGAAGAGGGGCTACATGTTTCTCATACCCTTATAACACTTCTTCCAATAAATGATAAACCACATTTAATTGCATTAATTTCAATAATCTTACAATGAATAATTATGGATACGATTGTCAAGTTGGGGGCTCATATATCCCTGTGAAAAATACCCAACATCAGTAATCAAAGAAGAGTAAATGAAAACATTGGTGAAGCTTTATTTTAAAATTTGATGAGAACCATTTACATACATTTATTTGGTAGAATGTTTATCATAGTGTACTATTAGTGTACAGATTTTAAAAGGCCAAACACACTATAATATCCATCAGTAAGACATTACCACATATCTGTTCAATGGACTGGACCATTAGGATGATGATTAAGGTCAATGTATTTTGGCAATGGAAAGGTGTCCATGACATATAACTCAGTAAAAAAGGTAGATAATATAAGTACAAGCTACATTTATTAAAAGAGAGAAGTGGTGTATTCAGAAATTCATAAATAAATATATGGAGAAAAGATTTTTGGGAAAAAAAAGTTACTAAGTCCATTTCAGGAAAGTGGGATTGCAGATGACTTTAACAATCTTTGCATATATTTTTTTATTTTGTTTTTAATACCTACAATGAGCCTTATTACTTTTATAGAAAGAAGAAAGTAATTTTCATTTTAAAGAATGTTAGGTCTAAATGAAGAAGGTACTCATTAAAATGTATCCCAGGATTATAATAATTTAATAATATTTTTTATGATTATAAAATTATTTGATGATTACAAATTTAGAATCATACTGAAATACTGTTTTGCAACCTGTTAACCTGTTTCTTCTATTTAACATCCTGTGTATATAGTCCCCTATTTCCAAAAAGCCTTATAAAATATACTTTTAATAACTTTTTTAGTATTTATTATATAATGCCTTTGGTTCTATTTAAGTTTCTGATATAGAAAGTAATAAAATGAGATGATTCTGGATGACAGAAAGGCATTTTGTGAGGAATAAATTTTATATATTGATATAAGACAGAGTTCTTAAGTCAGAGATAGTTGCCTCTTAATTCTCAGACACTAAGTAAACAGCATTCATTAGGGGAGGGCCCCACTGGGTGATTCAGCCCCACAGTATCAGTGGAGCACACCCAGAAGCACTTGTAAGCCCCTTTATAAAATTAATAAAGTGCCATAGGTGGAAACTATGGTAAGGGAAATATATCTATAACCAGCCATTATTCCCTACCTTGCTCTCCTATAATTGCTTCCTATTCAAGAGTCATACAGCTGACGGGCATAAAGATAATCTTACCTGTCCTCAATGTTCCCACAGATAACATCACCCTTGGTGAAATCTAAGGCTAATTTCTGATAAATCTTCCAGTCTCTGCATTCTTATGGAAAGACTAACCCCCCACTCCCAGACCAGTGGCCCATATAGAGGAAATGACTCAACTGGTCTTTCAACCCACATCCAAGAATTGACTCAGCAAGGAAGACAATTTCTACACCTCTACAGCTCAGCCCTGAGCCCAGCTAATCAGCAGACCCTAGCCCTTTGCCTCCAAACTATCCTTTAAATAAAACCTATTCTCCCAAATTCTCAGAAAGCAGGATTCAAGAACTTTCTCCCATCTACTCAAATGCCTGTACTACTGAACGCTTTCTGTAGTGTAACCTCTGCTGTCTCTGTGTATGGCTTCCTCTTGAGCATCAGGCAGTGAACCTGGTAGGGCTACGTATACGATAATAATAAACACGGTAATCTAGGAAGAAAAGTTGCCATTGGCTAGCTATCTGTATTTGTACTATTCTGTTCTTCCACAAGATAAGATAACTAATACTATTATTATTAAAATAATACTAGTGAATAATTACATGGAATATTAACTCATTTCATCTTTCTAAGAAACCTATGATGTAGGTACTATTATTATCCCAATTTAACAAATGCAGAAAGAGAAGCAAAGAGAGGTTATGTAGCTAGAGAAAGATAATACAGCGCATTACTAGTTACTACAGAGACAGAAATCGCAGCTATGTTCTTATCTTCAAAATGATGAGTACATTCACAAAATGAGGGTCATTCAAGAACATATCCTTACTTACCTGGAGGTCCAAGATGAGAACCTCAGCGTAAACATGTGTTCCATCCACTCTGCTCCACTCTCTCTTAGCAACAGTAACAAAATTATCTGGACATAGAAGATCGTTTTGTTAATTAATCAAGTGGAATAGGAAGAAGAACATCACACCTTCCCGTTTCTAGAGACAGAAAGTTAACTCTAACAGGTTTAGTACATGGAGACACAAATAAAACTACAGAAATGAAATTTGTCAGCATGAAATTTCCTTTTCGACCATCCGTATTCTTACCACTGCAATGTCACTAAAGAGCAGATAGTCCCCTAAATTCATAATTAATGGCCTAATTAATAGTCAGATTTAAAGAAAGAAAAACAGAAATGTTCCCTATTGGAGACAGATCGCAAGGAGGGAACAGGTACCATGGACAGCAGCCTACAAACCACAGGTAATGAATGATTTGCACAGTTGCACCCTAAACAACACACTTCAGGAGGCAGCTGAATCCTAACAAATGAGCAGAATAGAAGGAACTAAGCCCTGGTCTCTCTGGCCCCCAGGGAGGCCCTCCAAAGGAAAGTATTTCTTTTGAGTAGTTCTGACATCCATTTCCTACAGCACTAGCCTTCAGTCTTTCCCGAGTAAACTGAGTGGTCCCTACTAGAAAATGACCACAACAAATAATATTGTCCCTTCTCCTTGTCATCATGTCTGTGAGAATGCAGACATGAAACACATTAATAGACATTTTAGGCAATCTTCCCCAGAGCCTTCTGCAAAATTATCTCTGAAAATGAAAGGAAATGGGGTTTCATCGGTGATAACAAGTGTTCCCATTTACCCCACATTTAAAAGCCAAATGATGTGTTCAAACAAGGCAATCCCATGTATTCCTTTGTTTCTTTCCATCTCTAATTATCTAAGAACAAGATACCACCATCACACCTGAAACTGACTATTAAAAGAGCACTGTGAAGAAAACTGGTAGTCCTGAGTTCAAAATTCTACTACAGACTATCTTTTCCATCTAAAAATGTCAGTACTTTCTGAGACTCATTTTCATCATATTTTAGTATACAGATGTAGACTCTATTATCTATAGGGTCTCTTTTCTATTCCAAAAAAATAGTTTTCATGTAATCTATTACATCATAGACATAGTTATCCTTAGTCAATTTCGGAACCCCATTGAAGAAGGGTGTCATTCTGAGAAAGACCTCATTTTATATCTCCCCTATCACCCCTAATTGATTTCTTAAGGAAACTCAAGATGGTGACATCAAAATCCTGAAGTATTTATGGGCACTTAAATTGCTTCTTTGATGTTTTTCCAAAAGATGAACTAAAATGGTACCATTTCCTGTCTGTCATTCTTAGTCTAGGGAGCTAATCAGTACCCAGTACCCAGCACAACTGAAGCTCAGGGTCTATGAACAAAGCAGCCATTTAGAGATGCTGAAATGCATACTGTGGAGTTGCCAAACTGTGGAAATTCGTCCAGGAGAACATATCTTATTTCAAGAATATAAATGAATTAATCAGTAAGCTTGCCACCCACATACCAGAAACATCCCTGATTAAATTTAATGTAGTGAATTTACGCAATCACCACCAAACTAACCATTGATTAAACAAAGGCCTGTGAGTGCTAATTCTTTTAATGTGTAGTTTATTTTTGCTCTCTTTTAAAGGACACACCTTTGAAAACTCTACTAGTTTATGGGACATATTAGCATTTGAAATTCAGTCTGAATTTCTTTTTCAAGGAAGTCCAACTCTTTTGTAGGCAAAAGAGCACCAAAAATTTAGACAGATGCCCATTTTTTAAATTTATTTTTTAAACTATTATGGGTACAAAACAGTTGTATACCTTTATGGAATATATGTGATGTTCTGATACAGGTATACAATGTTAATTAATGAAATCAGGGTAATTGTGGTACCCATCATCACAGGCACTTAACATTTTTGTTTGTTTGTTTTAGGAACATTTCAGTTCCATTCTTTCAACTATAAATTATACCCTAACTTGTTGATGATAGTAACTTTGTTCTGCTATCAAATATTGTTTATTCTATCTAATTCTATTTTTGTACCCATTAACTATTCCCTCCTGTCCAACTACCACTTTTTCTACCCTATGGTCATCATAATTCTGTTCTCTACTCTGATTCCTGTTTGCTAAATCTGTCACAGTGGTACTAAGAATCCCCTGCTACATTGTGAGTAGGTGGAGAAATCTGTTTATCACAAGAAAAGTATCTAAATAGTTTCCTCTTCTTACATATAAACAAAAAGAATAAAGTACCACATGCCATTACCCCAGAGATAAGAGTTAAATGGCAACACAAGCCAGGATTCCCTTCTATATCCTACACATTTTAACTTCAGATGTGATGTTATGTGCATTATGTGGCTTAGAAGGAGGTAAAGGGCTTGCAGAACATGTCATAAAGAACTGAGATTTTCCAAGAACGGTTCTTCATTTTCGAAAAGAGAAAAAGAGAGAGAGAGAGAAATATTACATTAACTATAGAATTTTTATCCCACACAACAAATCTCAGTCTCAGAGACCGAGACTACATTTTAACAATTCAGTTGCATTTACTGATTTTCTATTATGCAACAGATACTATAATAGAAACAAAAATCAAATTCTGCTCCCATGGAGCTTAAAATTCCACGGCAGTAACTGAGATATAACATCTCAGAACTGAAAATGTTGCTCCTAGCAATTTATCAGACCCTCATTCTCAGTCTTGTAAAGTCATACACATGTAAATATTTGATGTTCAAAAGTATATTTTTAAGAATTCAACCTGAGTGCAGGAGGCACCTGTGTCTCAGTGAGTAAGGCACTGGCCCCATATACTGAAGGTGGCAGGTTTGAACCTGGCTCTGGCCAAACTGCAACAACAACAACAAAAATAGGCAGGCATTGTGGCAGGTGCCTGTAGTTCCAGCTACTTGGGAGGCTGAGGCAAGAGAATGGCCTACGCCCAGGAGCTGGAGGTTTCTGTGAGCTGTGACGCCACAGCACTCTAACAAGGGTGATAAAGTGAGACGCCACCTTACTAAAAACAAAACAAACAAAAAAAAACTGAGTGTGAAATCTCTAATTATGATTAATAATAAATATATAGGCTTTCTCTTTCAAGTCAAAGCATGAGGGTGGAAAAAAAGGGCACTCTTTCCCTTTCTAGACATAAAAGAGTCCTGGATAATGTTGTTTTAGTTTTATAGAACAGCATAATTTGTATCATTAAACAACTATTTAAATGCACATTTAATTGTGCTTTAATACCTAACAAAGTATATTGAGCCGACAGAGATATGTTAGTAAAACAATGTTCATGGCTAAGAACACTGACCGCTCTTTCACTCACAGCCTATATCCCTTTCATTCCCACGTTCTTTACCTTTAAACTGCCAATGCTACATATGCAGAATGTGATCACTCCTCATCACCTCCATTGTTACAACCCATGTAAACTTCAGCAGGTTACAGAGGAAATGATTACAACATGGTAATGATAAAGAAAAGCTTGTGATGTTTGAGATAAAAATACAAAAAGTCCCCTGTGACTTTAGCTGGCAGAATCAAAGCCAATAAAGTGGCATTTCTTCAATGTAGATGTATAAAAATCCAATATCATCAATATTATCATATGTTTCCTTAAGAAGCAAAGAGTGTTTCAAGAAGCTGTTGAGAAATGTTTTAGAGGGAGGTAAGCATGGTCAACTAAGAGGGAGAAAAGTAGGGTGTGTAGAAGGATTAGAAGATACCATTCCATCCAATCTTGTAGCTCTGTGCTTTCAAAATGTTACTTTCTTACAAAGTTCATGAGTCACAGATGAGCTATGATTGCCAAGTATAACAGACATGGCATGTTTGTAATATCAGAGGACCGTGAAACAATATACTACTGGAAATTGGAATGGAATTCAAATATTCCTTTCATTCCAAATGAATCTCTCCTGCTTTGATTTGTATACATCATTTCAGGATTTCAAAAACCAGCTGTGAAATTGCTGATTTGTTTCCAGCATAAATTTCTTTGTTAGGAAAGAAAATGGCTCTTTGGAATAGTGTTCTTCCTATGAGAAGAGGAGATATTTATGCCTCCTTTCCAAAGCACACAGGTCAATTCAAAGGCAACCTACTTATTCCTTGAGTAAAAAGCAACATCACCTCAGGAAATCGCTCTTTCAATGTCTGTTACACTAAATTTCTACACACCACAATCGTATTTGGCACAGAAACCAGGAGAAGGGGTGAATGCTATCTTTCAGACACAGACAAAGTTCACTCATTAGAAGTGTTTTGTATCCATGAAAAGGAAATTCTCCTGGCACCATCTTTCTTTCTTTGAGACAAGACAGAACTATGCCAATAAATGCATTTAATTCTTAATTGGGTTACCTGTAAAATTCTATCAAAATAAACTGAATTGCAATCCCCTTTGTTCATATTTGAAGAGCAATAGAAGCAACTTTTGCAATTTGGTCACTGGTGTTAGTGTTGGAGAACCCATATTCTTTTGATAACTGAAAACCTCAAGCCAAGCAAACTAATTGCTTGACTGTGGAGGCAGCTGCTGCTATGGTTGTTACCCTCCCCTCCCAAGAACTCTTCCGAAATCCTTCTGAGAATAATCCAATGTTCTGACATTTCTAAAACACTCAAAATAGCAATGCTGTTCTTTACCAATGAATGAGTTGTATAGAAGGCATTATAAATTCTCCAACAACAATGCACATTAAATAAAACATTTAAGTAATTTGATCCCAGCAGGTGAAGGCTCACTGTCTCAAATGTGTGAGCCCAAATCCCTTACTTAAAAATCCTCCAAGGGGACAAAAATCTCTATCCTGTGGGGGTGGGTTTTATTTTTAGGAATACTTAAAAAGTTTTCAGAGCAAAATATGAAAGATGTAGGCTTAGAGAGAAAAATTAGTAGTGAAGGGAATTATTTCCTTATGTGTTTTAGAAACTTAACTTATTTCTCAAGAAGAATTCAAAACATGTCTTAATAAATGGCAAAATTATAGTGTGCACTGTAAGAAGAACAACTTTCACATTTGATAAAATTCAACATTTCCTTGTGAAAAAAACTCTCAACAAAGTGGGTATAAGGAATATATATTATAAAGGCTGTATTTGATAATCTGGCAGCTAATATCATAGTGACCTAGGAAAAACCGAAAGCCTTTCCACTAAGATCAAGGTAAGGATGTTTACTCTGACATTGACTATGTCAAAACAGTTCTGGAAGATCTAGCCAGAACAAGTAGGCAAGAGAAAGAAAGAAATTGAATAGGAAAAAGGCAAAATTATCATTGTTTGCAGACAACATCATCTTATTTTAAAACACCTATAAACTCCAGTAAAACACACAAAACTGATACACACAACCAACACACAAAAAAATCATTAGGTTTGTATACACTAACAATCAATCTGAAAAAGAAATCAAGGAAGCAAAACCATTTACAATAGTTGCAATACATATGTTTTTGTGTGTGTGTGTACAGAGACACACACACATGCCATGCAATACCTAGGAATAAACTGAAACAAAGGAGTGAAAAAAATCTCTATAAGGAACACTGTAAAACATTAATGAAAGAAACACAAAAAAATTATAAGATTTCCCATGTTCATGGATTGGGAGAAGTAACATTGTTAAAATATCCACACCACCCAAAGTAGTCTAGGTTCAGTCCCTATCAAAATATCAATGTCATTATTCACAGAGATAAGAAAAAACAATTCCATAGTTTTTCTGGAACCAGAATGGCCAAAGCAACCCTGAGGATAAAGAACAAAGGTAGAAGCACTGTGTTACCTGATTTCAGATTATACTACAAATCTATGGTACTGGCATAAAAACAGACATATCCATCAATGGAACTGAAGAGAGAATCCAGAAATAAATTCCCAGACTTATTACCAATGCATTTTTGACAAAGGCACAATGCATACACACTGAGGAAAAGACAGAGTCTTTAAAAATGGTGCTAGGAGGCTCGGCGCCTGTGGCTCAACGGGCTAAGGCGCCAGCCACGTACACCTGAGCTGGCGGGTTCAAATCCAGCCCCCAGGCCCACCAAACAACAATGACGGCTGCAACCAAAAAAATGGCCGGGCGTTGTGGTGGGCGCCTGTAGTCCCAGCTACTTGGGAGGCGGAGGCAAGAGACTTGCTTGAGCCCAGGAATTGGAGGTTGCTCTGAGCTGTGATGCCATGGCACTCTACCCCGGGCGACCGCTTGAGGCTATGTCTCAAAAAAAAAAAAAAAAAAATGGTGCTAGGAAAACTGGAGATCTATGTGCAACAGAATGTAATTAGATTTCTGTTTTTCACAAATATTCATAAATAAATTCAAAATGGCTTAAACAGGGGAGGGGCAAGATGGCCAAAGTACAGCCAGCCTCCGACAGAAGCTCCTGTCCAGAAGGAAGGACAATGTCCGGAAAATACCATATTAAGCTGAAGCCTGGGAGCCGAACTGAGAGAGAAGAGTGATAACTGCAGGTCACCTCTGCTGAGGCAAGCTTGTTTGTCCAAGAAAGCAAACTTCAGGTACAAAATTCATCCCAGAGGAAAAGTGTCCGTCCCCTCCCCCCGAGAAAGTTGTGGGGGTTTTTTTTGTATTTCTTTTTGTCTTTGTTTGCTCCTGTAGGTTTTCTACAGGCGAACAGTGAACTGAGGACCTCTTGTCTCACTCCACAGGTGAGACCTGTAGGAAGTGGGGCCTACTTCCCTAGAGGGACCCTGAGCACTCTCTTGCCACGCAGAAAAATTGAACAGTTTTCCTTGCCATTCTTAACTTCCAGTCCACCCTTCCCCCCTTGCCTGATGAACCAGAAGCCTAACCCCTGCAGAGACGGTGGGAGGAGGATCATGAGCAGCACAACCCTACCCTGCCGGACTAACCACCCCCCCAACCCCGCAAGGCAGAGTCCTCTAGAGCTAAGAGTCCTGTCCCCTGCCCCCCAGGCTAATCCTGCCTAGCCACACTCCTGAGCCAAGCGCTCTCCTTGCCAAAGTCAACGGGTGCCAGAAACTGCCAGAACTATGTGCAGCACCCCCTGCCCTGCTACTGGATGTAGCAGTAGTGTGCCCCATGCTCTGGGAGCTTCTCCTACAACCAGAACTCCCTGGCTGTGGCAGTCACCTGGGAGCTGCAGAGGGTCACTTCCCACAAAGATCCAGCAATAATAGTGCAATCCTGATGGGGTCTAATCTTGGAGAGACACCTACCCAACTCTGAAGACTACCAGAGGAAACCAGAACTCACACTGTAGGGATACTGGTGCTCCAGAGCGGTTGGGGCAAAGGCGCAGTGGCTAAGGAAGAAAATCATTTGCTGACTTCTTACCCACAGGATTAGACTGAGTCCAAGTAGAACACTTGCAAGTGGCTATTGAGTACACATGGCAGACAAGCCTTAGCTCCCCCAGCCAGTTGGTAGCAGAGGGCAGTGGGCAGGCCATGGGGGCACTGACCTTCCTTTGATTCTGACAGGCACAAAGCCCTGGCATATCTGCTTATTGGAGGGAGCAGGACCTCAGCCCTGTGGAGTCACTAGTGACTGGATATGAAAGAGGAGAAAGATGAAGAAAGAGCATGGCCCCCTGGTCCAACTCTGCTACAGGATGGGCCTTTCTGACTTCACAGAGCACCAGAGTGAGCCAAATTCAGTCAGCAAGTAGACCTCAGCCATCTACTAGCTGGAGACCTTTCAAACTCTCCCACTTGAGAGTTTGTACTGACTGAGTCAATTGGTTTGGAACTCCTAACCTGAGCCAATCACCCAAGGACCCACTTGGGTAGTACCCTGGTTGTGTGGTAATGGGAAGGGTTGATTTTCCTCTTCTAGTTGTTGTCCATGGGGGGTGAGGTATCTTAGTAACTTGTACTTCTTCAGAACTAAGACTTCACCAGAGTCACTAATCCACTAGGATCAAACAAGAACCAGCTGAATACAAAACAGAGCCAGCCAGCCCCACTACACCAACCAGTTGCCTCAGCCTCAGACTGTAATACAGTACAGGTCCTTTGCAAAGCTATAGGGGTGACAGCTTCAGTCATCAGTCCCAAATCCTTGACAAAGGGCTGGTTAACCACAATGCTAGGAACTCCCAATCCAATTTCACCTTTCTAGCCAATGGTGAAAAACAATCATGAGGTGAAATCAGCAGAAAAACTCTGGCAACATGAATAATCAGAGTAGATCAACTCCCACAAGGAACAATATGGCAGACACAGAACAAGATCCCATTCACAAACAAAGGACTGAGATGTGAGATATCAAGTTCAGAACTTGAATAGCAAATTCAACAGAATGGACGTAAAGATGGAATTAGAATTTCAAGGAGTAATTCAAAACATGTCTCAAGAATTCAACAAATTCACAGACAAAATCACCAAAGATTTTGAAACATTGAGGCAAGAACCTGCAGCCCTCAAAGAGCTGAGAAACACAGTAGAATCCCTCAGTAACAGAATGGAGCAGGCAGAAGAAATTATCCCTGACATTGAAGACAAAGCTTTTGAATGCTCCAAAATGCTCCAAGAGGAAATAAAGTAGAGAACAAAAAGGGATTATTCTCTTAGAGAGCTCTGGCATAATTTGAAGAGATCTAATATTCGCCTTATGGGAATACCTGAAGGTGACGAGGTTGCTGCAAAGGATACAGATGCTTTACTTTGGGAAATAATCGAAGCAAATTTTCCAGACATGCCAAGAGATTCTGAAATTCAGATAGCAGACAGTTGTAGAACACTGGCACAAGTCAAGCCAAATAAAAATTCTCATAGACACATTATAATTAGCTTCACCAAAATTAATATGAAAGAGAAAATTCTGCAAGCAGCCAGACGTAAGAAAACCATAACCAACAAGAGGAAGAACATTAGAATGACTATAGATTGCTCTGCTGAAAACTTTCAAGCTAGAAGAGGGTGGTCATCAACCTTTAATCTCTTAAACAAAATAACTGTCAAACCAGGATCCTGTATCCAGGTAAACTAAATTTCATCTATGATGGAGAAATTAAATATTTTACTAAATGCACATGTTGAAGAAATTTGCCATAACTAAACCAACTCTCCAGGATATTCTCAGACCTATCCTACATAATGAACAGCGCAATCCTCCACCACAAAAGTAAACTCACTCAGAAACTTTTGGTCAACTTCCAATTTCCACAGTGGCAAAAGTATTAAAAATGTCCATTGGACTTTGAAAAACTTGATACCCAAAATACTATCTGGCTTATCAATACTCTTAATTAATATGAATGGCTTAAATTGCCCTCTAAAGAGGCGCAGGTTGGCTGACTGGATACAAAAACTCAGGCCAGACATCTGCTACATTCAAAAATCTCCCCTTATGTTAAAAGATAAAAGTAGACTCAGGGTGAAAGGATGGTCATCTATAATTCAGGCAAATGGAAATCAGAACAAAGCAGGTGTTGCCATGTTATTCGCAGATAAAATAGGCTTTAAACCAATAAAAGTCAGGAAAGATAAGGATGATCACTTTATATTTGTTAAGGGCAATACTCAACATGATATTTCAATTATTAACTTTTATGCACCCAACAAAAATGCACCTCAATTTATAACAGAGACTCTAACAGACATGAGCAATGTGATTTCCTCCAGCACCGTAATAGTTGGAGATTTTAACACCCCTTTGGCAGTGTTGGATAAATCCTCTAATAAGAAGCTAAACAAAGAAATTTTAGACTTGAACTTAACCATTCAACATTTGGATTTAACGGACATCAATAGAACATTTCATCATAATAAAACTGAATACACATTCTTCTCATCAGCTCCATGGATCATCCTCCAAAACCAGCCATATCTTAGTAACAAGTCTAACCTTAACAGATTTAAAATAATAGAAATTATTCCTTGTATTTTCTCAGACCATCATGGAATAAAAGTTGAACTCAGTAACAACAGGAATCTGCATATGCATACAAAAACATGGAAACTAAATAACCTCATGCTGAATGACAACTGAGTCACAGATGAGATTAAGAAGGAAATTACCAAATATTTGGAACAAAATGATAATGAAGACACAAACTATCAGAACCTCTGGGATACTGCAAAGGCAGTCCTAAGAAGGAAATTTATAGCATTGCAAGCCTTCCTCAAAAGAATGGAAAGAGAGGAATTCAACAACTTAATGAAACATCTGAAGTAACTGGAAATGGAAGAACATTCTATTCCTAAACCCAAAAGAAAAAAAGATATAACTAAAATTAGGGCTGAACTAAATGAAATTGAAAACAAAAGAATCATACAAAAGGTCAACCAATCAAAAAGTCAGTGTTTTGAAAAGGTCAATAAAATAGATAAATCCTTGGCTAACCTAACCAGAAAAAGAAGAGTAAAATCCCTAATTTCATCAATCAGAACTGATAAAGGCTAAATAACAGACTCCTCAGAAAATCAACAAATCCTTAATGAATATTACATAAAACTATATTCTCAGAAGCATGAAAATCTCAAAGAAATAGATCAATACTTGAAAACATGCAACCGTCCTTGACTTAGCCAGAAAAAAGTAGAAATATTGAACAAGCCTATAACAAGTTCAGAAATAGCATCAAATGTAAGAAATCTCCCCAAAAAGAAAAGCCCAGGACCAAATGGCTTCACATCAAAATTCTACCAAACCTTTAAAGAGGAACTAGTACCTATATTACTTAATCTTTTCCAAAACATAGGGAAAAAAGGAATACTTACCATCACATTCTGTGAAGGAAATATCATCCTGATACCCAAACCAGGAAAAGACCCAACAAGATAACAAAATTATGGACCAATATCTCTAATGAATATTGATGCAAAAATATTCAATAAGATCCTAGAAAACAAACAAACAAACAAAAAAAGATACTAGCAAACAGAACCCAACCACACATCAAAGAAATTATACATCATGACCAGGTGGGTTTTATTATCCCAGGGTCCCAAGGATAGTTCGATATACATAAATCCATAAATGTAATACATCACATAAACAAATTAAAAAACAAAGACCGGGGGGGTGGAGGCAAGATGGCCAACTGGAAACAGCTTTCCACTCATCCAGAAGGAAAGTTAAAGGACAGAAGTTTGGCAAGACAGCTAATGGTTTGGACCTGAGCTAAGAGAGAAGGTTGAAGAATGCACATCAACTCGGCTGAGGTGAGCTGCGACCCCAAGGCTACAAATGAAAGGTACAAAGTCCATCACTAAGCAGATGGGAGCCTCCTCCCTCACGAGAATGAACTGCAGTATACTGCATACAAACAAGAGAGCAGAGTTCAAATATCCTCTCATTTTATTCCACAGGAGAGACCCTTTAAAAACTGGACCACTTTCCCCTACAAGGGTGCCATGGCACTTTCCTGCCTGGAATAAAACTGTATATATTCTCTACCTCCATTTCTGAACTCCCAGCACTCCCCTCCACTCTCACCCCAGGGTCTAGAAGCCTAGCCCTCATGGAGTCCAGATTGTTGGGCATTTTCTCAAAGGGTGTGGACAGGACATGGGCTATTGCTGATCTGTGCTGATTCTCCAGGAGTAAGGAGAAGATGGTCAACCAAGAGGGAACCATACAGAAGTGGCGGTGCCCCAAGGCACAAAGAAGCAGCCACAGTGGCGGGAACAATAGGGCTAACACCACAGGGGATATTTTCAAAGGACACTCCCAGTCTCTCTGAGCAATCAGAGGAAACCAGGAATCTTCTCTAGTGGTAGCCACTGGCAGAACAGATCTGGGATGAAAACACATGCCCAATGAGTAAAAGGTATGAGTGAGGTGGTACTGGCCTGGGCAGAGCACAGGGACTAGAATACATGCACATAGAAACAGCAGATTCCCAGGGTGAGACTGACCCAGATGAATGCTTTACTGAGCCTCAGATGCACCTGGACCTCAGGGGATCATAGCTGAGACAAAGTTTGGCAGGCAGAGGCTGGAACTGACAGCTCAGCTAAGTGTGACCTCTGATTGCATCCGCCCCAACACAAACTGCAGCTGTGACCGGAGAGTAGCACAGACAGGGTTGAGTTTCAGTTTCTGTGAGCTCAAATAGAATCTGATTTGCAAGGGAATATAGCTGGTACAGAAACAAATTCTGCAAAGTTGTTCTTTTCCGTCAGCAACATCAATCGGGGAAGGGCTCTGCAAAGTTGTTCTGTTCTGTCAGCAACATCAATCAGGGGAAGGGCTGGAACCGAGTGAACTTCCTGAGCCCCTGTTAAGCACCCAAAATTGTCAGGCCTCACCTTTCCCTGCTGGACAGTGGTAGAGAGTGGCAGCTGGACTGAGGAGACATAGATCAACCTGTGACTCAGGCAGGTGCAAACCCCTGGAGCATCTGCTCATTGGAGGGAATGGGGTCACAGTCCTGAGGGGTTACCAGTGACTGGGTGTGTCAGAGGTGCAAGGTGGGGAAAGAGGCATCAATTTTCCCAGACTAATTTATTTTCTGGGTAGGTCCTTCTGACCTCACAGAGCACCAGAGCTAGTCATACTTGAGCTGCCAGCAGATCCCTCCTATCTAGTTGCTGGTGACCTTTTGAACTCTCCCACCTGAAACTGGTGCCAACTAGGACAATTTATTTGGACCTCTTGAACTGGGCCAATCACCCAAGGACTATCTAAAGTGGTATCCCAGGTGTGTAGTTTTGGAAAGGTTTGATTTTCCTTTTCTAATTGTTGCCAGTGGGGGGGGTTGGGTGATGTAATTGCTGGTATATCTCGACAGTTGAGACATAAACCCAGAGAAACTGAATTACTACAATAGGACACAGACCAGCTGAAAACAAGACAGAGCCATTTAGCCCCACCACAACAAGAAGGTCCCCAGTTTTTAAGGCCGTAACACTGTACAGTTCCTTGGCAAAGCTCTAGGGGAAAATGTACAGAATTCAGTCCCAGCTTTTGGGCAAAGTAATAGCGAATCACTACTCCTGGATCTCCCAACACAACTTCTCCTTATCTGCTCATCAAGCCAAATGGTGTAAAAGAATCATGGGGTGGAATCAGCAGAAAAACTCTGATAACATGAATAACCAGAGTAAATCAATCCCCCCAAGGAACAATTTGGTGGACACAACTGGAGATCCCATTCATAAAACCATGGCAGAGATGTCAGAAACTGAATTCAGAATATAGATTGCAAATAAGATCAATAGAATACAGATAGAGTTGGGATTAGAAATTCAAAAAGCATTTCAAAATTCGTCTCAAGAATTCAGTGAATTCAAAGATTTTGACACTTTGGGATAAGAATTTGCAGCCCTCAAATAGCTGAGAAACACAGTAGAATTCCTCACTAACAGAATGGAGCAAGCAGAAGAAAGGATTTCTAACATTGAAGACAAAACTTTAGAATACTCCCAAACATGGAGAACAACAATGGATCCTTCTCTCAGAGAGCTCTGGGATAATTCAAAGAAAACCAATATTCACCTTATAGAGATCCCTGAAGGCGATGAAATAGCTTCACAAAGCACAGAGGCTCTTCTTCATGAGATTATGAAAAATAACTTTCCGGACATGCCAAGAGATTTTGAAATTCAGATAGCAAACAGTTTCAGAATCCCAGCATGACTCAACCTGAAGAACACATCCCCCAGGCATGTCATAATTAACTTCACTAAAATTAATATGCAGCAGAAAATTCTAAAAGCAGCTAAACATAAGAAAACCATAACCTACAAAGGGAAGAATATTAGAATGACTGCAGATCTCCCTGATGAAAACTCTGAAACTAGAAGAGGGTGGTCATTGACTTTTAACCTCCTAAAACAAAATAACATTCAACCCAGGATCTTGTATCAAGTTAAACTGAGATTAATTTATGATGGAGAAATTAAATATTTTAATGGCATTCACATGTTGAAGAAATCTGCCATAACTAAACAAGCTCCCCAGCATATTCTCAGATGTATCCTACATAATGACCGGCACAATCCTCCACCATGAAAGCAAACTCACTCGGAAACTTTTGATCAAATTCCAACTTCCACAGTGGCGAAAGGATTAAAAATGTCCACTGGATTTTGGAAAAACTCAATACCCAAAATTCTATCAGGCTTATCAATATTATCAATTAGTGTGATTGGCTCAAATTGTCCTCTAAAGAGGCACAGGTTGACTGACAGGATTCAAAACATCAGTCCAAATATCCACTGAATACAAGAATCTCATCTTACCTTAAAGGATAAATATAGGCTCAGGGTGAAGAGATGGTCATCTATATTCCAGGCAAATGGAAAGCAGAAAAAAGCAGGTGTTGCAATTTTATTTGCAGACACAATAGGCTTTAAACCAAAAAAAGTAAGGAAGGATGGGGATTGTCACTTCATATTTGTTGAGGGAAATACTCAATATGATGAGATTTCAATTATTAATATTTATGCACCTCATATTTATAAGAGAAACTCTTATAAAATGCACCTCAATTTATAAGAGAAACTCTAATAGACATGAACAACTTGATTTCCTCCAGCTCCATAGTAGTCGGAGATTATAACACTCCTTTGGCACTGTAGAATAGATTCTCCAATAAGAAGCTAAGCAAAGAAATTTTAGATTTAAACATTAACATTCAACATTTAGATTTAACAGACATCTATAGAACAGTTCATCCTAACAAAACTGAATGTATGTTTTTCTCAGCAGCCCATAAAACATACTCCAAAATTGATCACATATTAGGTAACAAATTTAACCTCAGCAAATTTAAAAGAATAGAAATTATTCCTTGCATATTCTCAGATCATCATGGAATAAAGGTGGAACTCAGTAACAACGGGAATCTTCACATTCATACAAAAACATGGAAGTTAAATAATCTTATGCTAAATGTTAGCTGGGTCATAGGAGATTAAGAAGGAAATTACCAAATTTTTTGGTACAAAACGCTAATGAAGACATGAATTATCAGAAGCTGTGGGATACTGCAAAGGCAGTCC
Source organism: Arctocebus calabarensis (assembly GCA_963573935.1). Taxonomy (NCBI): domain Eukaryota; kingdom Metazoa; phylum Chordata; class Mammalia; order Primates; family Lorisidae; genus Arctocebus; species Arctocebus calabarensis. Next base: position 902 of record CAUYON010148096.1, on the reverse strand, counting down.
TAAGAAGGAAATTTATAGCACTGCAAGCCTTCCCCAAGGGAATGGAAAGAGAGAAAGTTAGCATCTTAATGGCACATCTCAAGCAATTGGAAAAGGAAAAATTTTCCAATCCCAAATCCAATAGAAGAAAAGAAATAACCAAAATTAGAACAGAATTAAATGAAATTGAAAGCAAAAGAATTATACAACAGATCAATAAATCAAAAAGTTGGTTTTTTGAAAAGTTCAATAAAATAGATAAACGTTTGGCTATCCTAACCAGGAAAAAAAGAGTAAAATCTCTAATTTCATTAATCAGAAATGGTAAAGACAAAATAACAACAGACTCCTCAGAAATTCAAAAAATCTTTAATGAATATTACAAGAAACTTTATTCTCATGAAAATCTAAAGGAAACTGACCAATACTTGGAAGCAGACCACCTTCCAAGACTTAGCCAGAATCAAGTGGAAATGTTGAACAGGCCTCTATCAAGTTCTGAAATAGCATCAACTATACAAAATCTCCCTAAAAAGAAAAGCCTGGGACCAGATGGCTTCATGCCAGAATTCTACCAAACCTTTAAAGAGGAACTAGTACCTTTATTACTAAACATATGTATGTTTTACAGCTTATAGAAAAAGAAAAAATTCTACCCAACACATTCTTTTTTTTTTTTTTTTTATTAAATCATAGCTACGTACATTAGTACAATCAATGGGTACAATGTGCTGGCTTCATATACAATCTGAAATGTTTTAATCAAACTGTTTAACATACCCTTCATGGCATTTTCTTAGTTATTGTATGAAGACATTTGTATTCTGCATTTAGTAAGTTTTGCCTGTACCCTTCTAAGATGCACCATAGGTGTGGCCCCACCAATTACCCTCCCTCCACCTCAACCTTCCCCCTTCCCTCCC
>CAUYON010148095.1:0-19827 GCA_963573935.1 Arctocebus calabarensis | reverse complement strand
ATTTATTTTAACACCAGGCATTCCTTCCGAGGAATTTTCTCCTGTGGACAACATCCTATCAACAGTTCATTCTCATCCCCCCCCCCCCCACCCCGTCCAAAAAGGCACAGGGTCGTCTAGACACTTTTCATTATTTTTATTGTTTGACAGGCATTTACAACGTTCCATTCATAGACCTAAAAACATAAAAATAGACCTTCTTTCAGCTTATAAAAGAAATATATAAGAACTTTGGACATAGACACGTCATGACCTTATTATGTACAAGAGACAATGGCACCTCTCCAAGCACCAGACTTCCGAGTATTTTCAGATGGACGCGTTGCACGGTGACTAGGAAATGCGACTGTTTTGCTGCCGTTTTCCATCCAGACACAGTCGAACCGGAGATGATATGGAACAATGCAGTGATACAAAGGGTATAGAAACCATTCTAAAGCTTTTTAAGAAAACCAGAAGATATAGCAAAAATTTAATAGAATAAAACTTTCAAAAGATCAAGCTCAAAGCCCTGAAAACCCCAAGGGGGAGGGATTTAGGGTGAGGAAGCAGGTTAAGCAAGCAGGGCACAGAGCGTGATGTTCTGAACTCTCTATTGTCTGGAAATATAAAGTCATAACTGATTTTTATAAAATATAATTCCTAAAGCTACTATAAAATTCAGGTCTTTAAAGTACCTACTGATGTGTCAAACACCAAATAGATATTTTCCCCAAAAAGAAAGTTTTCATATTATGTAAACCCTTCTTAGGAAGTGGACATTGAGAAATGGGAAAAGAAAAAGCTATAAACCTTTTAAAAAAAAAAAAAATTGAAAGTGCTATAACTTGTTTTTCTTCTTATTTGGATATCTGTTTAGACCGTTAGGTTTTAAGTATGTTTACCCTGTTTTGTTGGCATGAAGAAAGTATTAAAACACAAGAGATGTTTTGGAAGAGGTTTGGTTATGGACCGTCAGGGAAGGGGGTAGGTTGTCTATGGATGAAGATGCAATTTTGATGGGAAAAAAAAAAACCCATGATCACCATGGCAACCCCATGAGGAGGCTCCCCTCCCCCACCATGTGCAACAGACACACAAACCACTCACTTGGGTGTCATGTTTAATCCAACCAAACTCCTATCTCAAATATAGATTCAAACATTTAGAACAAAAAAAATCTGCTTCTTGGAAAAGTTATTTATCCTTAGCATCAGCTTATTGGCCTTGCAAATATAAATATAAAACCACCATGCCTCACTCTCTAAAAGGTTATATCCTCATTTTTTATTTTTATTTTTTTAGACTCAGGGTTACACTAACACTGTAAAATTCTCCTCTATTTGTGCCCCTGCATCTCAGGTAAAATACAAAAAATAGTGTTTTTTTTTTTTTTCTCTCAAGTGATAAATTTGGATCTCTTTTCAAAGAGTTTGGCATCTTTATAATTCTCTGCAAAACTAGAGCTTCCGAACACTGATACAGAGTAACACCAGCCATAGACAAAAACAACAAAAAAGGAAAAAAAAAAAAAAGGCTCATCAAAACATGAAATCGCCACCCTCTCCTCACACATCCTTAAAATACACAGATATTCTCAGACATGGAAGAGGAAAAGGACGGTCAGAACACTGCAAGCTGTACAGATTTCTGTATTTGAAAGTGGTTCCCCCACTAGGAGTGATTTCGGACAGAACGATCGTCATCATTTTTTGTGTGTGCACGATCTACCCTTGAATTAATCTGTTGTGTGGACTTAAACTCCTGGGGATGATTTGTTTTCCAGTGCTTTAGAATTTTTTTTTCTTTTGATTCTTCAGACCCTGATTAATTGAGAATAAATTAAAGCCCTCAGTAATATACAGAAGATAGGACTCGAGCTTATCTGGGATCGTGAGCAGTTCTTTCTGATTCTGCTGTTAAAAATGACGATGTTGGGTGGCTACATGGCTTCAGAACCAAGTCAGCTGCCAAAACGTGTGTGCAAGAGTGCGACCTAAGGGGACATTCTCGTGGACAGCACGGGAGGGCGGGAGGAGTATCTACACACATTCCCTAAGGGGCACGTGGCACAGTCAGATCTCAGTGTTCAGTTTCCTGCTGGGGGCAAAGTCTTCGCGCCTAACCCAGATGACCTCCTCGCTCGTGCTCTCCACACCGCCACCGAGGCCCCCCGACAGGGCAGCCTGCTTTCTGAGCTGGGTCATGCGGGAGGCATGAGTGTCCAGAGTTTTCCGGCCTCTTTCTCGCTGACTGATGGAGGCGGCCTGAAGCCGCTCCTGCAGGTCTGAGTCCACACAGGCGCCCTTCACGGACTCACAGAACTCATCATCGTCACTGAGGATGTCTGTCTCCTTGATGTCGTCTTGCTCCTCATATTGAGCAAGATCAAACTGCTCCTCTACCCATCGGTCAGTGTCCCCGCCACCTGGAGGCTCCTGGGACTCCTTCTCCGGGCTGCTTGCGGAGACGGCATCAGAATCAATGGTAAACCTGTTCCGAGCCAGCCGCCGCCTCCTCCTCCCAAGGGACTTGCTTGGGGCAGACACTGCACACACACACAAAAATATAAAAATAAAACCCGCACATGCTTTATGTGAGATGAAAATCCAGAAAGCAAAGAAAAGGAGAAAATGTTTAAAACCCTGAAAGAGTATGCATTTAGGGCCTTGATGTCACTGGGGCGTAACTCCTTCTACATATCATCCATCCATTCTGGAGGGTTTACCTCATCCAGACGTCTGGACTTGGAGGATGTCATAGCAACTGACCGAAGGGCAAGGGAGAGCCAGGGCATGTGGGAAAGGATTGTAGGTTATGAGGAAAAGGAAACGCAATTCCCTCCGCAATAATCTCCTACTCTAGCCCGTACACCTAAGACAGGCCAATGCAGACGCTGTTGCTCTCAGCCAGCCCACTGATCTGAGGGTTAGTTGGCAAGTTAGTGTCCTCAACCCTGACCCTGTCCCACAGCACAGTGCTATGAAGATCCCCCAGGGCTGACCCAGGTCATTTAGCCAGAATAGGTCTTTAGTAAGAATGAAGTGGGTGCACAGTTCTGGTGTCTTTGTAGAAACCAACGCACTGTATCAGGAGGCAGCTCTGGTCTAAGTTATGTTGCTTTCTGGGAACTGGAAGGGAACGTTTCTTCAGGATTTGCAGTTAGAGCAAGGGCACCACGTCCATCTTAGAGAGCCTCCAGGGAAAACTGGCTGTCAGAGACATGGAGTCTCCTGTCACCTCCCTGACATTGTCCCATACGGACTAAGCAAGTGTGCACCTTGGCGCCTCCTAACCACCAGGGAATGTGTGTCCCTCATTCTCCCACAAGGCCATTAACATGGGAGTGCCTGAGCAGAGTGAGAAACACGACGGACGGCACCCAGCAGGTGATCAGCAAAAGGCTATAGTGAAGAGCAGCAAAACACGAGTTCAGAAAAACAAATCATTCATTCACTCACTGACTCCCCTCTAGAAAGCCAGAATCATCAAAAACAAGCAAACAAAAGACGCCACTCGAGCAAACGACCCCACAGGTACACACAGAGACTGCTCACACGGGAGGGTTGCTGCTTCTCCCTGGAGTAGGTGTTGCGTTAGAAACGAAAATGTGAGACGCAGCAGTACTTTCCAGGGCAGGGGAAGAGCCTAAGCGCCACCTGGGTCCTACAGTTCCTGAAACCTGAGCCCAATGAAATTGCTTCTGCACTGCTAGAAGATGCCTATTCTCAATTACTGCCAAATGCAACCTTGACTTTAACCACGGAGACACAGGGGAGCTCAACGATGGCCTACACTGGCTCCCATTCCAGCCACCCGCAGACCCCTGTGTGTCCACCAGCATCCCGAGAGTTCCACTACCACAGGACATGGAACAAATGGACACTACTATGGTTCCAGGTTGAGAAGGAAAACCATTTTCAGGCAAATCTGAAAAAATAAAAAGAAAGAAAAAAGGAAATAAAGAGAAAAAGAAAAGTTAAGGAAGAAAGAAGAGAGAAAGAAAAGAGAGGGAAAGAAGGAAGAGAGAAAGAGGAAAGAAAACCTACTTCTATACCATTGAACAGAAGCAAAAATTCCTGTTTAATTTTATCTCCATGCCACCAAAGTGGAGGCTGGCTCTGTCCAATCACGATAGTAGAACTATCCCCAATTCAAAACTATTGAAAGTATTTGTTGATGATTTGCATGCTGAAGTCCTAATGTCTATTTCTTTGAAATGTGTCAAAAATGAGTTAATGGATGAAAGATGGAAAGATGTGTGGTAATGAAAATATAGACAAATATCAACTATAGACTGTGGATGATAGGGATGAATTCTTTTAGTTGTTCCTTAAGTCTGGAAATTTCCATGAGAAAACAGTAGAATAAAAGGAAAAATTTTGTAATCAGGTTATTGGCAGATGTACACTACCTTTTGACTAAGTGTGGAGGCTTTAGCACCCTATCCAAACAGAACAGAGGGAGAAATAAACTATGTGGGTGCTCATGGGACTGCAGAGTGAAGCATGAGTAGTTATCCTTAGCATCCTTGATAACAGCACTGTCAGTATTGAGTTCCTCCCCATCTTTCAGGTAGGGACACGATCTTTAAGTATTGCTAGCATTCATTGTTAAGACTGACCACCTAGTGCTGTGCTGACCCACTCAAACAACGTTTTTAAATCCTCTAACATGAAGAGTCAGCCAAAAATGAGCTGTCAGGGAGAAAAATCTTTCAGTCAACTCCAACAGGCTATGACACCAAGGTTTTCTCTTGGTATTCATGATAATGATGTAAGTTAAATTGTGGGTTGGTTTCGTTTTTCTTGCCAAATGGATCTCATCAGGAAAACTTCAGACTAAACTAAACGTGCTTAATTTCAACTTACATGCAAATCTGAATTTAGGTTCATTGACTAACAATGGAAACGTGGCTAATGACAGGTGGGTTCCCTGAGGTGCAGACACTTATTCCTAATTCATAGTAAACATTCTCTGACAAGCAAGAGAGGCAAGAGGATTTCAAGATAAAATTCTCTATAGTGAGCTATAAAGGATCAATAAACTGTTCTTACATGGGGACCCTGTGAAAAACTGTGGAAAGAGAGGTATGCAGGACTCTCAGGACACTTTGGAAAACCCAACAGAGTGCTGGGTGTTGATTGCACTTGGCTTGCACATGATTGCACTAGGTGTTAATAAGCACACATCAACTGATTGGAGAATAGATTTATGATAACTAACTCCCTCATGTTAATTAAATTTAAGGTGGTTAAAGAATATAATATCCAATGTCAAACTGGGTAGGTTATGTCTATGAAAACCTTAAACTGATCAGTTCTATCTACGTCCCTTCAACACAATTGAGAGCAGGTGTACAGTAAAGGGGGACATGGTCAGAAACCTTTTTTGGCAAACGCATAAGTCCTCTTTTCATGGACTCCTCCCTGCAAAATTCCAGGCTGCTTCTTAAGAAAGGAGTAATAAAAATGTTAATATCGTGATGCCATTAAGTACCTAAGTGTTCTGAAATATCTTTCTTCCTAGTTATATTTTCCTACCATTTACAGGCATTTTCTTCCTCCCTGATCCAAAGCAATAGATTAAATCCTATAACAGTATTCTGGAACCATTTAAACTCTAGATTCCTCCTTTCCAGTAGCAGCTCAAGACTTCCCTAAATTAACATTGACACTGAAAATAAATTTGCAGACACAAGGCAAGGGTAAAAATGGCATGTGCCATCTGGTCTACTAAACCTGGCCTGCTTACTACTGAGAATAGGCATTGCTGCGCTGCCAGATTATGAGGCCACCACGTTCTCGGAATGGTGGGCTATGACCCTGCTGAGACATGACACGTGGCTTTCTGCTAGACAAAGCTGGCTGTCATGCAAAGCAGCGCGACTCTCATTCGGCAAGCAGGCTGAGACAGCCCCTCAGAAAGAGGAGGTGTCCATTCCCTGGCTCGGCAAATGAGAGAAGAGCTCACCAGCCAAAAGGAGGAGGGCATGGAGGAAAGCCTGAAGGGAGGGCGAGAGGAGGAGACCAGGGCTGTCCCCAGGGAGCCACCAGGAAGGAGCCAAGGACCAGGAACCTCACACCAGGGAAGAGCCATTTTCCTACTTCAGCCCCACCGGGCCACAGCTAACTCCCACCCAACCAGGAGGTCAGCTGGCTGGGTTTCTACAGTGGAGCTGGGGTGATGGGGATCTTGAATGTCTGAATCCCCACAGTACCTGCCCTGCTCATGGCCGGCCTGGCCCCCTTCAGTGCACATAATCTTTTTCCTCCAAAAGGGACATATTGCTGGGATGAGGGAAGGCTCTCGGTTTTGAGGAGCTGTCTTCTGTGCTTGTCCCGCAGGATGGAATGCACGGCCTTCAGGAAATCCTTCCGGCTCTCTGGGGAGCTAGGAAAAGATTGGCACAAGTTAGGGAAACAATGCTCAAGACATGAGAGAACTTCTTTGTTACCAGGTGCAGCCTGGAAGGCTGAGGGTTAGAGACTGAGGTTTTCACAGCTGGGGATAAAAAGCAGACTGCAACCCCTTTCCCCTCTCGCTTTGTGATTCATCTTCTGCAGCCCCTGGAAGCCAGAGCAGCTGGTTAACAGCAATGGGTGGACAGTGGGATTTTGTACCAAGAAGTTGCCAGATTCTGCTCTTGGCACTTAACACAGAGCATTCTAAAAGGTTTGGAGGACAAATGAACTAAAAGATTCTTATGGCTCTGCAGAGCACCCAAAAAAGACTGATACACCAACATCCTTCGCTGCTTCTAGCATCAGTCTGCATCGTGTTAAATATCAACTCTTCCTATGACACGTCTCAATGTGTAAATAAATATTAAGGCTATATTGTTAAGAACTACAAAATCTTTCTGCATCCTGATTCCCTTGGTAGAATAGTGTTTCCAAGGTAAGAGCAATTTTTCTTGTTTTGCTCTCAATACTTGTTCACAGCTACGTTTTACTCGGTATGCATTGTCAACAATAAATATGGCATCTCTAGAGGCAGGTGCACTGACCCCCAAGGACTTTGAGTTAGCTTAAATAGATGGCAAAGTCAGGGAATCCGACTCTGTTGACCACCATCACCCAACACAGAAAGGTGATCTAGGCAAGATAGGGCCTAGGTTTTGAAGTTAAATCCACCAGAGTGTGAACCCATTGTTTGTTTGTTTATTGAGACAGAGTCTCACTTTGTCACCCTTTGTAGAGTACATAGGGTGGCACAGCTCATAGCAATCTCAAACTCTTGGGCTCAAGTGATTCTCTTGGTCCAGCCTCTCAAGTAGCTGGGCCTACAGGTATCCACCACAGCACCTGGCTATTTTTAGATACAGAGTCTTGCTCTTGCTCAGGCTGGATTCCTGAGCTTAAGCAATCCATCTGCCTTGGATCTCCTAGAGTGGAGGCTAGGATTACAGGCATGAGCCTTGCCTCACCATTTATAAAATGGAGTAACAACAGTACCTTGGTTTGACTAAATGCAATAATGAATGTGAGGCACTCAGCATAGTTCATACTTGTAAATGCACCTTTTTACTACACTAGCAATGGCATTGTAACATATCACTAATAGTCATAATAATATTGATTCTATTCTATATAGTGATTCTATCCTAGAGATATTATAAAATATTTTATAAAAATATCACTAATAATCACAATCATATTGATTCTATTGTTTTGGGTTTTTTTGTGTGTGAGCAAACCATAGCATACTACCACTTACTGTGTAAGATACCAGGTAATTATCAGGTAAATTACTGTGTAACTATGATTAGATAAATTCATGAGTAACTAGGAGTCATATTTAAATCCAAATATATCAAGAAGCTAACTATTGGAGCTACCCATCTTGATGTTTTTAGGGGTAAAAAAAGAAAAAGAATGGACTGCATATGGGAGAAGACCTCAAATTCTCATGGAATAGAAAAAGGAGGGGAGAAGAATATGGGTTAGAAGAAGAAATAAGTAAAAGCCCCATTATAAGCTCTGCTTCCACCGAAGGGCCATAGGTGATCAATGCAGGCCTCCTAATCATTTTTTGAAATGATCAGGAATCCTGGTAATACCTTCATACATGGCCACCCCCATCTGCTGCACCTTGGAGATGTTACAGCACAAAAAATGTACCCAAACAGCAAAACACAGTGTTATTAGACTACCATGTTGTTCCAATATGCAGAATGTAGATATGGAGAGAAAGCCCTTGCAAATGTACAAGAAAAAGCACACAGTGTCTAGAGAAGCACAGGCTAGTCCATGGAGGACAGAGGGTGGAGAACAGTCCTGGGCTGGATGGCCTTCACTGCATGGGCTCAGCTCACCTGCAGCACAGGTGGAAGACCCTCTCTGGCCTCCCTTCAGACTCCGATTTTACATGGACAATTTCACACACGGCATTTGCCTCTGCATCTAGGTAAATTAAAACAAAGATTAATCAAAGTACATTTCAAATGGATCTATTTACACATTTACAAATGCATTTTCCAGCTTTGATAAAAGGTTAAATAGTCCAGAGCCAAACAGGACGAAAGATACTGGACTGCTATCCTGGAACATAGAGAGACAAAGTGACTGAAAGCTTAATGGGTGCTAAGAAAAGAACACCTGGGAAATTTCTAGTTGCTAAAATCTCCTTCTAGATGAGTCTAAAAGGCCACTTAGTCGATTATATCGTAAAGAACCACCCTTTCAGCTGTGCAGCCTGTTTCCCTCACTACTGGATTTCAATTAAGTGATTAGTTGTTTTGGCAAAGTTGGACTAAATAGAGCCCAAGAATCCAATGCTCACCTCATCGGGCCAGTGATACAATGAGACACACCCTTGCTTTCTATGGGAGAGCCCCACCTCCACCCCCCGCCAGGTGGCCAGGCCTGGTGTCCTGCAGACCAAGTGGACCTCCTCTTTCCCTGACCCACTTTGCGTGAACCCAAAATGGCATGCCAAGAAAGTGAGGAATAGCTATACATTAATTTCTAAGCTCTACAATGCCTACAACACCACAGTACTTTTTAAGTCATGAATAAAGTACTTGTGAAAAAAATAATTCACTGCAGCCATTAAAGCTGCACTTCATGAGGTCTCTCTCTTATCCAGCGGTTTAGAACTCTGGTCACAGACCCTCACTGTGGCTATATGATTAACCCCAACCCGAATCCATTTGCGAAAAGTCCTATAAACTTTCCCAAACTAAGATAAAAATCTAAGCCTTCCACATTCTGATTCCCAAATCTCCTGGAGTCTATTTCATAATGAGAGATGGTTTGACCAGTCTTTGCAACTCAATTAAAATAAGCTCTTATCTTGATGATTTTAAACTTGATTTGAATGGAAAGTAGTCGGAGACAATGGAATGTCCCATCACAAACATGGCTTTGTTTTCAAAATTTCAAGTCTTTATGTGTTTAGTGCTCAATGAAGGAAAAATTCCTGGCTAAGAAGCCCGTCTGTAGTTTGCTATAGAAATAAGCTTTCCCATTTATAAACCTGGCACAAGGGAACAAAGAACAGGATGATTCATAATCTAAAGTTCTAAAGTAAGACAACAATACCGTTGTGTGTTCAAACCTCAAAATGCGACTGCAGCTGTTTATACCCACTATTTATAGGTTCCTGGAAATTCACATGTAAATCAATTTTGCAAACCCTAAGTTGGAGGGCATTGGGGTAAATCACTGTGTTAGAAGCTTAAGAGCAACCTTCTTAAGGCAAATAATAACTTCAATGTATTCGTCCTACTGCACTGTGAAGGAAGATATAGCTAGTTTATTTGAGAGAATAATTGGAAGTTCACCCACTATTTCTCCCCAAGATATCAGACTAGAGTGAGTTGGTTTTAGGAGGCTCAGATCCAGTTTTTTTGCTCACAGTGGTGACCACAAGTGGAAATAAGAGGCTAAATAACACTAGTCAGACAGGAAGAATTTAATGTTCACATCAGATGCTAAAAACATAAAACAGAAATATACATTCATTGTTCACCTGGAGGTGTCTACTGCTACCACCGCAAAGCTGCACCTTCTGTCCAAGTAGGACAGGAAATAGATGTGGCCAAAGAGTGTCCATGTGACACCCCAAATACTTTTTCCAGGGTGTGCTTGGGAAAGACATTGCTGACTTCTCCTCTCTAGAACTAAGTTTCAAATTAAGCCCAGGATGCGGGAGCCTCTGAATCACAGAAATATTGCTTTTCTTAGTCAATATTCTATTGAAGTTCATATCTCTTCTCAAGTGCTTAAAGCATCATCTTCTATTATCAAGTATATTCACTGCTACCCAACAATTCACTTACCTCTTTGGATCACAGGAAAAGAACTGACATTTAAGAGTCTTCACACTAATACCACAGATAAACATCAGTAATACTTTGGGAGGAAAAAAATACTCAATGGCTTTCTTCATGCTTTGGTGGTCTTTTTGGGTCTTGTGGTTAGAAAGGCAAGTGAGTGATTTACACGGCCTTTGTCAGTTCACAGTTCAAGGATTCCTTCCAAAAGCACAAGGCTCATTACTTCACAGACGTCAGTCACTGTGATGTTATTTATATATATAGGAGAATGACTTGAATTTCTTGGCAAAATTTTGAAGATCTTACCTATCCAATCCTCAGTCCATTCATTCACTCGGCCCATTCATTCATTCATTCTCTAATAAATGGCTGGGTAAATAAGAGGTGATGGGAGACTGAGGGAAAGGAGAGTTAATCGTAGAAAAAAATGATAGGATGGTTAGACCAAAAGTGTGAATACAATCAAATAATTCATAGAAACATTAGAAATACAAAGCTGGCATGGTTCAAAGTTTACCTGCAGTAGCCAAAGCTCGAACCTGCAGAGCCTCAGTAGGGATCATATGTCGAAATCGAAAGGGGTCCCAGTCCTCGTAAATTGAAAGCCTATGAGATCCTACCTGCAGAAAGGAAGGAACCACTGCATTAAGAACAATCTAATTCACTCTGGACCAGTGCCCTACATTTTCTAAACCAGCGACAGCCACTCATCACTAACTCCAGGGCTTATACAAAGGAACGTCCTCCCCACATGTTTCTTTGTTCGTCCATCAGGCAGTGAGATGCATGATAAATATGCTGCCAGTTTGCAAATAAACTTGCTGACCAAATGCAGGTAAAAGAGAGGGACAGGAAAGAGGAGAAAAGGGATCAGTGGCAACAGAGAAAGAGAGGGAAAAAAAGTGTCAGGAAGGTTCTGGGTCAAGACAGGCTCAATAGGTAATTCATTTTCATGCTCTAACCCTGAACCTGCCTGAAGGCAGGCAGGATGGGCGATGTCCTCAAAGAGTCTTTAGTAGCACATAAACAAAATAAATCATAAAAAGGCTCCTACCAACAACGGTGTCCAATTTCTGTCAAATTATGCAGAAATGACTGAGAAGTGGACAGAAAGAGATACTTTCAAATGATAGGGTGAAATAGGAAGTCTTACAAGTTTCTTCTTCTGTTTGGAACCATCTTTATACACAAGAACCACAGCAGTTTTGAAGACTGGAAAAAAAGAAATAAAAACAGTTATGGTGCAAAATATGTGGGGTTTCCTCTTAGCATTGTTAACTTGTGGTAATAAATACCACAGTGATGAAAAAGACTGAGAGATCCCAGTTAACTAATGCCCACCCACCTTATGCTCACTCATCACATCTGTGAAAAGCAAAAGCCTATGGAGACCAAAATCTCCACATTCAAAATAAACATGGCTACATAAATAAAAATGACCTCCCCTGCCCCCAAATATCTGAGTAAAATATAGTACTTTAGCTATGAGATCATATCAAGATAAAAACTCTAGCTGACACATATTCAACAAAAGTGCAATCATTCAACAGTTGGAAGAGTAATATAAATGTCTTGGCCAGGTGAGGTGGCTCACATCTATAATCCTAGCACTCTGGGAGGCCAAGGCAGGAGGATCGCTTGAGCTCAGGAATTTGAGGCCAGCCTGCGTGAGACTAATCCCCTGTCTCCACTAAAAATAGAAAAACTGAGGCAGGGGGATCACTTGAGCCCAGGAGTTAGAGGTTGCTGGGAGCTATGATAACACCATGAAACTCTCTCAGGGCAACCAACTAAGACTCTATCTCAAAAAAAAAAAAAGAAAAAGGTAATATAAAGGTCTTTTATAATAATACAATTGCTAAAGGTGATTTACATTCATGTAAATTAAGCTAATATTGCACACACGCGCACACATACATGTCTGTGTTTTTGTTTGTTTGTTTGTTTTTATATACATATGGTGTTCTTATTCAGGAAATATGATTCCTCTTTTTGACCTAAAGAAACAAAAATTAGTTTGTGAAGTAGAATGCAAATCCTACTTCTTCCAAATAGCCTGAATCAGAATAAGCTCTTTAGGAACAGTACATATGTAGTTTTCTTCTTATATTATTTCAGGGGGTGGGGAGATACAGGGAGTTATGTATAATATTCCAGCAAATTCCTTAAGCAATGCCAAGTATGTCTGACATGCAATGATTCTGATTCCTGGGGTAGGGGTGGGGGTTAGAGTCAGACCCTAAAAGGAATGGAAGGGTAGATCCAGCATTCAGCCTGTTTAGTTCTTTGTGTCACAGTCTCTGCTTCAGGGATATCCACCTTGCAGCCTGTGGGCCATATACTAATTATTTGAGGATTGTTTTGCTTATCTGTACTGTTGGAATGCATGAGCATTTTATTATTGTTGTTCATGAACTTTCCTTAATGTTCATGTATTTAATGCAGGGTCCAAAGCAACTCTTATTCTTCCAATTTGTGGCAGAAAAGAAAAAAGGTTGGACACCCCCGGAAATGTTTGTGCTTCCCCAAAATTCACATGTTGAAACTAATCACCTATGTGGCATTTTTAGGAGGTGGGGCCTCTGAGAGGTAGTTAGACCATATGGACTCTGCCCTCATAAATGAGATTAGTGCCCTGATTAAAAAGGCCCGAGAGAGATGCCTTGACTCTTTTGTCAAATGGAGACACAGCTCGAAAGCACCTTAAAGCATCTGAGTCTCAAGATTCCCCAAGGATATACTGGAAGGGTTCCTTCCAGAGGTGCTCCCAGACCTGAGGGGCCGTGCCATCTCTGGGCAGCAGCTGAGCACCAGCAATCTGTGAAGATCCTTCATTCTCACCATGAAGTGTTCAGGAACCACAGAGGCCAAGAGAGCGAGGTCCCCTTAAAGAGAGCTGTCCCTCAGGAGAGGGAACCCTGAATCTCAGAAGACCCACCCTGTCACTGGGACGACAGCTCCAGGGTGTGCTGCCACGGCTCCAAGGCTAGTGGACTTGCCACAGATTCCCTCATCTTAATCCCCAAGGATCACCACAGCAGTGCCGAGAGTAACCCTTAGTCCCTCCGTAAGCTTTCTCCAGACCTCGGGGCTCCTCTCACTCAACTGACTGTGGAGTGGCCCAGTCCTTCAGACACAGCCTGGATCTCCAACAGTCTTAGCTGCCCTTCCCAGCCTAAAGCACTCTTTCTGTGCCCCAAAAGGCGAGTGTCTAATACCGTTCAAGGCAGAAGCCAGGACAGCTACTTCTGTTTCTGTTTTTTGTTGTTTTTCTTTTTGTAGAGACAGAGTCTCACTTTATCGCCCTCAGCAGAGTGCTGTGGCGTCACAGCTCACAGCAACCTCCTACTTGTTGGACTTAGGTGATTCTCTTGCCTCAGCCTCCCGAGTAGCTGGGACTACAGGCGCCCACCACAACGCCCGGCTATTTTTTTGTTGCAATTTGGCCAGGGCCGAGTTAGGAACCCCCCCCCCCCTCGCTATATGGGGCCGGCGCTCTACCCACTGAGCCACAGGTGGTGATAATCAACATTCAGTACACACAAGCTACTCTGGGAGCAAAATATCAAGCTGCTTTTTTTTTTGCCAGCAAGTCAACTTCAGCTTTGGGAAAAAGCCACACTATTTCCTGAGGTTAGCAGTTTAAACTGAACTAAAAAGACAACTGGGTTTAACCCCAAAGGTGCCTGATTGAGGGTCATTAGCCTCCTTCCCTCACAGCAGCCCTTCCTATTTTGGTACATTTCTACTAGGTCTGCTGTGCTGCTGAAAATCACACCCAAACCCTCAAGTCTGTCACCTGTAAAGACTGGGAATCCTCAGACAAGCTCATTATGGTGACTGCAGCCAGCCTTGATTCATAATCCTGATTGCTCCTTCCCTTGCCTTTATTATTCTGGAGAGGATTCTGAATTATAGTAGAAGCTTGTCTCACATCACACAGCCTTCAGCAGGTTTTCTTGTGAACCACAGCCCCTACTGAGTTTGCTGTCCATGTGGCGCCCTGGGGCTGGGGACACAGATCCATTTACACCCAGGACAGGTATGCTGGGCTCACCACATCCCTGAAGGCAGCACCTACCCACACCTCCCTCTCATAGACACCCTCGAGCCTGGACGCAGAGTAGCAGAGTCTGCTATCTTATCTGAGCCTGCAAAGCAGATGGCAGCTAAAACCCCAAACTTCAAAACCAGCCTTTTCTTTCTTCTTTTTTTCTTTTTAGAGACAGAGTCTCACTTTGCTGCCCTCGATAGAGTGCCATGGCATCACACAGCTCACAGCAACCTCCAACTCCTGGGCTTAGGTGATTCTCTTGCCTCAGCCTCCCGAGTAGCTGGGACTACGGGTGCCTGCCACGATGCCCAGCTATTTTTTTGTTGCAGTTTGGCCGGGACTGGGTTTGAACCCGCCGCCCTCGGTATATGGGGCTGGCACTGTACTCACTGAGCCACAGGCACCACTTGAAACTGGCCTTTTCTTGAAACACTTACAGGTTGGCAAAATAGGACTCTCAGGCCAAAACCAGGCCAGCCCACCACCTGCCAATGCCACTACCTCATCTGTTCCCATATTGTCCTAGCTACTTTTGGCTATACTGGCAAAGCAAGTGGCCTCTTAGTCCCAAAGCCTCTATTTTTTTTTTTTTTGAGACAGAGCCTCAAGCTGTCACCCTGGATAGAGTGCTGTGGCATCCCCAACTCACAGCAACCTCCAATTCCTGGGCTCAAGCGAGTCTCTTGCCTCCGCCTCCCAAGTAGCTGGGACTACAGGCGCCCGGAACAATGCCCAGCCATTTTTTGGTTGCAGCCGTCATTGCATTGTTGTTTGGTGGGCCCCGGGCTGGATTCGAACCCGCCAGCTCAGGTGTACGTGGCTGGCGCCTTAGCCCGTTGAGCCACAGGTGCCGAGCCAGTCCCAAAGCCTCTTAACAGAAAAGAGTTTGCCCACCCCTACCTGTCTCCTACTTAAATTATTTTCTTTTTCTAAACCTGCTTATTTCTAACTACAGTAACTCCATTAAATTCAGAAGGTAAGCTGTGAAAAATTCAAATGTTGAACTTCTGGAATTGCTACTCTGTGATCGATCCAACATCGAAACAGGTGGCTGGTTTGGGTCACTTACTTTAGTATCCTAGACCCTAAATGTGAGCCACCAAGAAGCAGCTGAGCGATCCCAGGCCTCTCCAAGAAGAAACCACAATACGAGAAACACGAGGAGTGATGCTAAAAAGAAAGCTGCCCCACCAAACATTCATCCCCATCAAAAACTTCCCACGTGGGAACGTGCCTTCGTATGACTCATTCCGTCATGTTATCTCCACATATTTTTGTGTTCTTTTGTTATTTTTAATACAATGGCATCAATAACTCCAGTAGCTCACTGGAAATTTTAGGACTACAGATCTAAGCAGAAGTTCCATAAATCTTTGTACTAAACCCTCTGATTTTAATTTCACTAGGATGTTCCATTAGGAAATGCCATATTCGCATAATGGAAGAATAAAAAGAGCTCAGCCAAGAATCAGTAAACAGCCCCCTTTCCCTACATGATGAGAAAAATAATATAAAGAGAATGGCAAATGCTAGATTTCCTATCTATTTTGTTACGGCCCATGATAAATAGAGGCGAGGAAAAAACAGAACATAAAACAAAGGCTTGAAGTGTTGATGGTTTTATATTCAGAAACAACACTGCAATATGCCAAGAAGCATTTACACCGTAACAAGCCTTATTTCCTGAATTATGCACAATTCCCAGTATACTAAAACTCACAGTTTCTCTCTCTCTCTCTCCAACAGCATACGCATATTACCATAACATGAAACCTCTAATTGCAGGAGCTGCATCCATCTGAGCTAGTTTATTAAAACACAAATCATCCACAACATCTCTACTTTCCCTAGTATTTAGCAGCAACGTATCTCACCACGATCAAGGCAGCCCAGAGTGGCCAGGATGGCTCAGCTGGGAATCAGCATCCCCCATCCTGATCTTGCACGCAGAAGCAGAATCAGGAAGAGGTCAAAAGATACAGGGTTTGGGGTCTTAGAAACAGAGACCATTTTTCCTTGACTTTTCACTTTATCTTTCTTTGCTTTATTATTAACCCATTATTTTGAAAACTCAGAGCAGCAGCAGCAGCAAAAAACCATTCTTTTCCTGTCTGTATGTTTACATCTGGGATAGACTTGTGCACACCCTACTTGTGCCACTGAGCAGCCATGCAGTACAACTGAACTGCAAGGTTTCATTTAGTACTTGTGACATGTTGGTGGCTGTAGCAGGAAGAACAGTTTAGATAACTGCAATTAACTATTTAATAAATTGTGTCTTGGAAAAGAAATGCACTTGTTTAAAATAAATAAATAAACAAATAAGCCAGCTTTTCCCTCTCTGCAAACCCCGCTTCTGAAACTTACCAAAGGCAGCCAATTCCGGTTCCTTTTTCCACTTCCCCAGGGAGGCTGGTGGGTTGAGCCAGATGACGGTGCTATGCAAAAGCAGGTCTCCCATGCTCAGATCTGCAACCTGAAAATTACAGACGGGGCAAAAGCTCACCAGGAGGTGTGAGCAATACTCAGATTTTCATGACATTTGAAAATTCAGCAGGCTCATGTCAATTTTTCTGCATGAAAACACTGTTCCTAAAACATTCGGTTAAGTATGTAAGGTATTGTGTAAATTAAATAGCTTGAATTAGCCATTCCACAATGTAACATATACCAAAATACCATGCTGTACACTACAAATACATGCACTTTTTGCTTGTCAATTTCATTATTTAAAAAAGAAATAGCACAAAATGACAGATCACATTTTTATAACTACTCTCAATTTGTCAGCATCTGAATAAATACCACCTCCACTTGAAAAAGGCTGAAGACATCAAAATATCTAATTAGGTTTTCTAAGCTGAATATTAGTATTGTTATGTTCTAGCTAAGTTCTTGATTTTTCACTTTATCTCTCTTTGCTTTATTATTAGCCCATTATTTTGAAAACTCAGAGCAGCAGCAGCAGCAAAAAACCATTCTTTTCCTGCCTGTATGTTTACATCTGGGATAGACTAGTTTGAGCTAGAAACAATGCAATGTTAATTTAAAAATCTTTTCATTCACATAAGATTCCCTAATTAAAAAAAAATAAATCCTCTGTATTCCCAAACAAACACACAGATAAAGGGGCGTGTGTGTGTGGGGGGGGGGGGAGGGGATCTCATCATTTTTCTTATTCCGTGCTTATTGCCACAATCTCAGGAATAAGATAGCTAAAAGGAACCAAACCACTGAGATCTAGAGTTGTTACACAGGAAACAATGGGCTGGTATGGTGCCTATGCACGTGGTTTCTCTCTTAACAAGTTTCCACACAGCAGGTATAAAGGGGTTGCTGCTCCCTGGGGCCGCAGCCTCTTTCTTGGGCTTGTTCTGGTCCCCTTTGGAATCATCTTCCCAAACCCCCAAAGGGAGTTCTGCAGAGAGATCTCTACCGTCCTAAAGACTGGGATGCCTCACTGAGGCTTTTTTAGGCATTCTTCCACCTTTACTTAAACAAAATGGTCTGTGTGGTTTAGCCCAACTCCTTAATATGGGGCAGGAAGTTGAAGGCCCAGTTTCATTAAAAAAAAAAAAAAAGAAAGAAAGAAAGAAAGAAAAAAGTTTATTTGCCTGTGCTGTTCTCTGTGAACATATTTGCCTTCAAAGAGATCCCAAAGAAAATTGGCTGAAGACAGGATTCAGGTACTCTGTGGCCCTAAAATGTCATCATTTTACCATAAAGCTGCTATTACTAATAGATCCTAATAAACCTTCCTATTACTGTTCAAGAACTGTTCATAAATCCATTCTAGGTGTTTGTCGCATATTGTCATGAAAAGGGAACTACAAGGATCAGGAATCACCTGTGCGAAAATCAGAATATAATTTGGGTGCAACCACAACCACCTGCCTGCGTCTCTACGTTGTCTACGTATATTGCTGATGCGGTGGTGTACAATTGTCTTTGATCTTGGCACAGGTCTGCTATTTCCCCAGGACTCATTCTCTCCAGGGTTTTATTCTTATGGAATTAAGACCATCTTCCTTTCCAGTTTAAAGACCATTCTCTTCAATGGAGGAAAAAGAGATCAAACCGGCTTTGCCAGGGACTTCTCCAGTAATCAATTGTCTTTGAGTAATTGATACCCACCAGGGCCTAGTTCCTCCTCTGTCTTGAGTGAGAACCCCACTAAATTACTTTTTTTCTTGAATCTCTGTCAAACCTTAATTTTTCTGGGCTTTAGATCTCCTGATAAGAATAGGATTTTCTTAATGTTCAAGACTGGTACCCAGTCACAGATCCCTCCTTCCACCTTTTTGTTTGTTAAAGCACTTGCCCCTGATAACCCGGGGCAAGGCGTTTTTTTTTGGCCTGGGCTAGGATTGTTTTTTTTTGTTTGTTTCTTTGTTTTGAGACAGAGCCTCAAGTTATCGCCCTGGGTAGAGTGCCGTGGCATCAGAGCTCACAGCAATCTCCAACTCCTGGACTCAAGCAAGTCTCCTGCCTCTGCCTCCCAGGTAGCTGGGACTATAGGTGCCCACCACAATGCCTGGCTATTTTTTGGTTGAAGCCATCATTGTTGTTTGGCGGGCCCAGGCTGGATTTGAACCTGCCAGCTCAGGAGCATGTGGCTGGCACCTTAGCCACTTGAGCCACAAGTGCCCAGCCCCTGGGCTGGGTTTAAACCCGCCACCTCTGGCATATGGGGCTGGCAGCCTACCCCTTTGGGCCAAAGGCACCGCCTCCCTCCTTCCAACTTCTACATGTTTCTTTTTATAATTTCAGCTCATGAAAAATACTTTGCATAGCCCTTTATCTCTTTTTCCTCACTGGAAAGATTCCTTACTTGACTGTCAGAATATCACCTTAAAAACCTTCTGGTTTTACCTAGGCCATATTCCCTTTTACAGTGGTTAACTTTTGATCAGATTCATCATTGATTTCCCCTAAATTCTTTATAATCCATTACACATATCACCTTCTAGTGGTTAGCATCATGGTCATTTGCTCCTAACATCATTCAAATCCAGCAATTAACTTGGCATAGAAAGAAAATATAATGAAAAATAAGGAAAATGTTTATTTCCAACTGGGTGTGGTAGCTAAGGCCTACAATCCTAGCACTCTGGGAGACCAAGGCAGAAGAACTGCTTGAGGCCAGGAGTTAGAGACCAGCCTGAGCAAGAACGAGACCTGGTCTCAACTAAATAAAGAAAAAAAATAGCTGGGGGTGGTGACTTCAGAGTTTTCTTCTTGCCTTTTTATGTATTTTGCCCTTTTCTTTAATAAGCATATGTTTTTTCCTTACTATAAAAGTTTTATGCAATATAATAGGCTTTAAACCAACCAAAATAAGGAAGAATCAAGATGGACTTTTCTTATTCGTTAAAGGTAATACTCAACATGATGAGATTTCAATTATTAATATTTATGCACCCAACCAGAATGCACCTCAATTTATAAGAAAAACTCTAATAGACATGAGTAACTTGATTTCTTCCAGCTCCATAGTAGTTGGAGATTTTAA
>CAUYON010148089.1:0-14626 GCA_963573935.1 Arctocebus calabarensis | reverse complement strand
AAGAGAAAGGACATGCCCCTGAGTGGTGGTGGACTGGGCAGTGCAGGAAGTGAATCTGGAGGTGCCGGGCCTTTCCTTTGCAGCTGCCAATGTCCTGCTGTCTGAGCATGGTGAGGTGAAGCTGGCTGACTTCGGTGTGGCCGGCCAACTGACGGACACCCAGATCAAAAGGAACACCTTCGTGGGCACCCCTTTCTGGATGGCACCTGAGGTCATCAAACAGTCTGCCTATGACTCAAAGGTGAGGGCCAGTGCTTTGGCTTTGCTAGGTCAAGACTACAGGGTTCTCCTCCTTTTACTTTAACTTTGTAGCTTTTCTGATTGGCATGAAGTTGGCATCTGAAGGTAGGTCATAAAGGTAATTCTCCAACCTTGCTTAAAAACAGTTCTTTTCTGTCTCTTGCTGCATCATTTAATACCCTTTATTTTCCCAGCCCATTGTTGAGTCATTTAAGCTTGAGCTTAGACAATATTTGATGTTGATGGGGCACAGGGAGGGGCACATGAGCAGGTGGCTGGGAGGAATGGAAGACTGAGTGGTGCACCATGGGGAGTTGTGGTGCTGCAGGGATGGGCTGGGACATTGGCCATGGGTGGAGGATGAGGGTGGAGGATGAAGCCCAAGTTGGACGTGACTCAACAATATTCAAGAGGTGTGTAAAGAGGAAGATCCCAGAAGAGAAATTGCAAGAGTCCACAGAAATATTCAGCAGAATCTGAGAAGAGCAGTGCTTTCAGTGAGTGCTATAGACTCCCCCAGCCCCAAGATAGCAGAGCTGACTAAGGCTGGGCGCGTCTTCTGCTTGGGAGTGTCTTTGCTCTGTGTGATGGATCACCTCTGTGGCTGCTGCTAACCTTAGTTGGCCCTGTTCTTAGGGGTCATATAATTTTAGGACTTGATAAGAACTTATGTGTTAGTCCATTCTCTTAATTTTAAGCTGAGGCCCGTTTATTGAAGTTCTCTGTCTAGGTTTTGGTAGGGCTAGGCCTAGAATCCAAGTTTCTCAACTCATCTGATTATGCCACCCTGATTATTCTCTTTTCATTCTTTGTAGTAGACGAGGCAATGAACCATGTGACTCAGGACTCGAATCTCCCCGTCACTGCTTACACTAGAATTTTTCTTCGAGTTTTTCTGGCTACCCTCCCGATCTTTGTTCCAAATGCAAGGCCTCTTGGGCATTTGCTGAAGGAGGCATCTGGGCATCACAGAAAGCTTTGTCAGCCTTCTTCCTAGAGCTCTTGCCAAGATCAGAAGGCTCTGATCTGATCAGGAGATATTGCAGCATTCTTGCTGGGTGGATTAAACCATGCTGTCTCCCACTGATGGAGCACACGCTTGTTTGAGGAGGAGATAGTGTGAGAAAACGTGTTTTTTAGTCTTTATTGCTTTACTTTTAATTTGATTTATGTCAGAAGTTCTTTCATTTATTTGGATCATATCTAGTACCTCTTAACTGGAAGTCATGTGTGAACAGATCATGTTTATGTGAAATTGACTTTCCAGGTGTGCTGACATGTGCAGGGCAAGGTCCTGTCTGTGTCTCAGTATTGAGGTCGTCAGAGTGGGGTTTCAGGGGTTGGGACTCAGAGATGTGCCCCCTTCCCCCTACTGGGTGTGGCTGTGGGCTGGCAGGGCCCCACAGAGGCTGCTTGTCTTCAGTGCTTCACAGATACCCTCTGGGACCTGGTTTGCCCTCGGGGTAGCTGATGCTTGTAGAGCAGTGGTTCTCAACCTTCCTAATGCTGTGACCCACAGGTTGAGAACCACTGTTGCAGAGGTTCCCTGGAGCGATGCTGGCTGCTCTGGTTTCCTAATGCACAGACTAGCTTGGCTTCTTCCTGGTTCTCCCTTCTACTCTTTTTTGCATCTACTTAGAAGTGTTTTCCCTAGTAGTCTCTGCGTTATAGGAACGACCTTACCCCGAGGGCACCAGGCTGTGCAGTAGTCTGAGAGTGTGTGTGCCCCCAGGTCTCCAGGGGCCGGTTGGGAGATGTAGTGGGAGGCGCCACTCCCCCCAGCATGCCCAGCCCACTGAACCAAAGGGAGCATGCACCTTCATTTCCTGTGTTCAGAACCCTCTTCAGCATTGAAATCTCTGGTCCGGTGTTGTGACCCTTTGTCATTGGGGCTGCTCAGGCAGGGCAGTCTGAGCACAGTGGTGTTAAGTCCTGATTGTCGGTATGTTTGAGAAACCTTTCTAAGGTGATTGGGCAAGCTTGGTTTGTTTTACAAAGCCCTTAAAACTTTGAAGGGGGTGCCAAGGGAGGTGACTGTGCTGTCTTGCAGAGAAGCCTTCTGTTTCAACACTACAGCAGGGTCTTGGGCTGAGCGACTTTAAGCGACTTTAATTTTTTCTTTCCTTTGTAAGGTTATCATGATGGTATTTTAGCAAATGGGTTGAACTTGAGTAAAGGTACGGTTCTTTTCTCTGACCTCATTGTCAGTCAGTCACCTGCTAGGCTGTAGTTTTGTCCCAAGCTGTGGTGAATCATTTACATCCTCACCAAGCAGTTGAAGTGCTGTCCCGTGCTCTCACAGGTAAGCGGGGAGTCCCCAAGAGACCCTCACCCTCACAAGGGAATGTCAGAGGAAGCTGGGGATGGTGTTACAGATTCGGCTTTTCAATCCCTCGAAGACAAAGGAGGGCTGTTCAGATCGAGGCCAGTGTGTTGAAAGGATGGGATGCTGGGAGGGGAGACAGGTCAGCATTCGGAGTGTGGACTGTGGTGGGTGAAGGAGTTGGCAATGAGATCAGAGATGCTGTCCTGCCTGGCAACTGAAGTGACATCCTTGGGACACTGTGAGCTCAGCAGCAGTATTCTTTTCTCTCTCTCTCTCTCTTTTTTTTTGGCCTCAACAGCAGAACACGCACCCTCTTTAGTGATAATATGGAAAAATGCTGAAAAGGGAGAAAAAAAGTCTATAGACTAGAGTGTCTGGTGTCTGGTCATCTTTGAAACAATTGTTTGCAGTCTAACCCTGGTGAAAAGTGGAAATAAGTGATGCATTGATGGAAAAAGATAACATTGCTAAAAATGAGTGCAACCATGGCAGGATTAGCGGTGTGTCGCTGGGTCCCATGGGTCTGTCTGCTGCAGTGCGTGACTGACCTCCCTGTCATTGAGCCCCTGCCCCCTGCCTGCTCCCTGACTGCTCCTTGACTCCAGAATCAGAATTCTCTCCAGTCCTGGCTGGGAGGAATGAGTCCTGGAGTGGGTTGTGCAGGAGATAGTAGGCTTTATTTTAGCACTAGTCACTTGGGGCCGTTTTGGCTACTCGGGTGTTGCTATTAGTACCCACACCAAAATTCTAGGCCTCTGGCTGCCACGTACAAGTGCATTTCTAAATGTTGAACCTAATGAAATAAATAGCTAATATTAAATTAATTTTTGTTTGGAGTTTCTGGTTTTATAACTGTGATTTAAGATTTCATGGTTTTCTTCTGCTACTTGATTATTGAGAGTTGATTGTGGTTTCTTCCAGACTTACTTTCTATACATGATTTTTTATATCACTTATATTGTGTCTTCACATTGTAGCCAGCTAATTCTATTTAGCGTGATATTCTGAAGACTTGGGTGTTTTTCATACTCCCCTCTCTTTCCCAATGTTGAGGAGAGTCCTCAAATAGCAACAACAGATAATCCCGTGTGGTTGCACTGGAGCTGTCTGGGAGTGTCCACATGAAGAGAGACCTGTTTACAGTTAATACCTGCAGTTGCAACTTTTTTTTTTTTTTTTTTTTGAGACAGAGCCTCAAGCTGTCACCCTGGATAGAGTGCTGTGGCATCACAGCTCACAGCAACCTCCAATTCCTGGGCTCAAGTGAGTCTCCTGCTACTGCCTCCCAAGTAGCTGGGACTACAGGCGCCCGTCACAATGCCAGCTGTTTTTTGGTTGCAGCCATTGATGTTTTGCGGGCCTGGGCTGGATTTGAACCCGCCAGCTCAGGTGTATGTAGCTGGAGCCTTAGCCTGTTGAGCCACAGGCGCTGAGCCTGCAATTGCAACTTTTGATGGGGCTTATGTTAAAACCACTATTTGTCTTCCCTGTCGGCAGTGTTTTAATGTCTAATTTTATGTCTTTCCCAAATGCCAAGTAATGAAACTCTTTCACCTCATTCTTCCTGCTTTTGTATGACTGCCCTTCTCTTGCATAACTTTTATTTTAGAAGTCAGGCCCAGAATTTTAACCTGATGCCATATTTCCTAGAGGCAGTGGTAGGCAAATTCACTTACATCCATCAGGGTGTATCAACGCATTGTTATTGATGTGTGATAGTTCGTAGGGTTAATGTGCCACAGCCATGTAGTCGCTCTGCTGAGGTTGCATGCAAGTAACTCTGCTGCTGAGTACTTGGGGTAGTGTATACCATTTTCCAAATTTAAAGTTTATTTAGGATGGATTACTAGCAGTGGAATTAATTGGTTTTAATAAGTTCAGATATTTTTGCCGGTTTGATTAGTATGTTAGATTGCTGGCTAGTCTGGGTTTTCCAGAGTAGCCAACAGGGTGTTAGAGGTCTCAGGAGCCAGTGGGCAGGAAGACCATGTGAAAGCCTCAAAGAAGGCCTGGGAAGAGAGGGACGGCACCCAGCTCGGCTGGAGAGGTGGGAGGGTAGAGGGAACCAGGGCACTGAGGCGCAGGAACTCTGCACACTGAGCATCTGACTATGTGGGCTGAGGAAGGCCCGTAGAGGGGTCCTCCGGAACCGAGTGCCCCTCTGGCCCCTGGCTTGCCTGCCTGGGCAGGTGGCCACAATTTGTGTTGGAGGTGCTGTTCTAGAGATGCTCCTGGGACAAGCCGGGATGAGTGATGCTTGGGTGGGGTTTGTGCAGGACTGAGAAAGGGTTTTCTCTGTTGATTTCCCTGGGCGTGTGCTAACGTGTAGGAGTGGGCTTCTGCTCTGAGCTGAGAAGGGATTTTTTCTGTTGACTCTGCTGGGTGTGTGCTAGCGTGTGGAAGCAGGCGTCTATTGCTTGGGGTTGGTGTGTGCTAGCGTGTAGAAGTGGGGCCTGCTCCTTGGGTTTGCTCCCTGTCTGCTGCTGGTATTGGGCCTTGGAGTAAGATCACCTATCACCTAATTGTCGGCAGAGACCTCTCTCCTCCCAGACCTGCTCGTTACTGGGTGTGTTGAACTGGTTACAAGGTCTTGGAGGGGGAGGTGTCACAATCAGAGACCATTTGGAAAATTACAGTTAGCTAGAAGGAGTCAGACTGAGTGTTCAGTCGCACACTAGGGCATCCATACTTAATGGTAATTTACTGGGGTTATTTCAGAATACCTAAAAGAGAACATTTGGAATGTTCCAAACACAAAAAAATAATCAATGTTTGAGGTGAGGGATATTCTAATTACCCAGATTTGATCATCACACATTATATGCATGTCTACCACATGAATTTTGTAACTATGTACAACTCGTATGTATCCGTAAAAACAGCAAGGCCCTTGATTGGTGCAGCTGGGAGGCTTTGCAAACAAACAGCAGTAGGTGTAGTGAAATCCAGAGGACTGGCTTAGGCAGACATGTGTGGCACTTGAGAGCACCAGTGGCTGCTAGCGACTGTGAAGCCTCTGCCCTCTGGGTGTGGCATTTGCCTCCGCTGTGCTGGTCTCTTCCTCCGTCCTCCTGTTCCAGGGGATCAGAGGGGTGGGTGAGTGGTTCTGGTGCTCGCCCACCCCTCTGTTCCCCTGCACCCATCTTCCTCTTCCTGGGGGTGAGGGATTCCGGAACAAACCACATTTTTGTTGATGCTTAAAACAATGCATTTGTGAAATAAAGCAAGGAGTCCAAATGGTAGAGAGAAGGAGAATAAGAGAATTACTTCCTTTCCCTTTCTCTCCCTTCTTCCTTTCCTCCTCTCCTTCCCCTTTTCTTTTCTTTCTTTTTTTTTTGAGACAGAGCCTCAAGCTGTCACCCTGGATAGAGTGTTATGGCATCACAGCTCACAGCAACCTCCAATTCCTGGGCTCAAGCGAGTCTCCTGCCTCCAAGTAGCTAGGACTACAGGTGCCCGCCACAACGCCTGGCCATTTTTTTTTGGTTGCAGCCGTCATTGTTGTTTGGCAGGCCTGAGCTGGATTCTAACCTGCCAGCTCAGGTGTACGTGGCCGGCACCTTTTCTCGTTTAGCCACAGGCGCCGAGCCTCCCTTTTCTTTTCGACAGGCTCTCACTCTGTTGCCCTGGGTAGAGTGCTGTGGGACTCACAGTAACTGCAAACTGTTGGGCACAAGTGATCCTCTTGCCTCAGCCTCCCAAGTCGCTAGGACTACAGGTGCCGGCTACAGTGCCAGATAATTTTTCTATTTTTAGTAGAGATGGGGTCTTGCTCTTGCTCAGGCTGGTCTCGAACTCCTGAGCTCAGGCGATCCACCCATCTCGGCATTCCAGAGCGCTAGTATTACAAGTGCAAGCCACTGCACCCAGCCTGCAGTATTGCTTTTAATACCAGGTCTCCCAGGAAGACTGATTCCTTTAGTATAAGAATTTAGTACAAAGAGTATGGAATAGGTATTCCTGTCTTCACTGAGAACAGAAGAAAATGGACAGTGTGGTAAGAATCATTCCCACGGGCTGCTGGGCTGGGGATGCTTCTCTGGGGATTTCTGGTCTTCAGTTGCTAGAACATGGTAAATTGAGTCCTCTGTAGGTTGTTAAAGGTTGAGAGATATATGGGTCTTGTGGTCATTTAAACCATGAAGTTCTAGGAATAATGATGGATTTGTAATGCACAGTGAGAAAGGTTACATTGGGCCAAGGCTTGTTGTGGCCCCGGTCCCAGCCCTCCTTGGCTGGCCTGCACAGTCCTGCTCCATATTTTGGCTTCCGTGGTATTCTGGGGGTTGATGTCAGCTTCTGACAGTCTCATGAGCTGTGAAACTCCTCTAAGATAACCCCAGTCTTTCCATTTACGCTACACGTTGATGGAACTCATTCACCTGACTGATGACTTACTACCACTAGTGTGTGCTGGGCAGAAGGGGGTCAGGTAGCTGGACACCAGGCATCCCAGTGTGGAGGCTACGCGACTCCTGCCAACAGCGACTCTGAGCCTCTAGATTGAATTAGCCTATCGGACATTGGACAGGAAATACAGGAACTATAAAAACACATTTAAATGACAGCAGGAAGAAATTCTTCAAGTTGACAGCACTGGAGACAGAGGGGAGCTGAGCATTCTCGGTTAGGACAGCCGTAGGCGACCCGGTGCTGAATGGCACCCTCTGGGCCTTGTTTGGATCCTGATTGAGATAAACAGGATCCTGTTTTTTTTGAACAGTAGGGAACATTCGATTATTATATGATATTAAAAAGTTTTTAATTTTAAGTATTGATATGTGGTAAGAAATTCTCATTGGCATACTGAAGCACTTAGGAAAAATGTCATGACAGCTGTGGTTTACCATGGCAACAAACAGACAATGCCCGTATAGCAAAATGTTAATCATTAAATTCATGTGATGGGTATATGTGGGTAAATTATATTAATATTGTCTACTTCTGCGTATGTTTAAACATTTTCATAATAAACAGATTTTTTTTAAAAAGGCACCATGTTCCCCCTACCCCTGTTTATTTTATCGTTGAGGGAAATGAGGCTCGAGGGTCAGGTTTTGTATAACTGGCAGTGAAAGGCAAGTATCTGACACCCTGCCTGCTCTTGATCTCAAAGCTGTACTCAGTTCTAAGCACCCTGGAGAGGTGAATCCCAGGTTCCCAGCTCCTGCCTGGTTCTCTCTGCTCACCGCTGTTGCCTATGCCGGCGCCAGGGTTCCAGGGTGGATTCATAATGCTCACAATAGCAGAGCCCACAGCAGGGAGCGCTCACACCGCCATCCCTGGGGTGGAGGCAGAGCGCGTGGACGGGTATGTTAAATTTTCTTCTCTTACTACTAATTCAAATACCAAGGGCTTCTGTTTTTTTATTATCAGTTAAAAATAATTATCTTTTCTAAAACTTCAGAGGTACATTGGAACACCTTATCCTTCCTTTTCTATTTATTTCCCCCCCCCACTTGGTGTTTCTAAAGATGCTTTTGTTGTTGCAGGCAGACATCTGGTCCCTGGGCATAACAGCCATAGAACTTGCAAAAGGGGAGCCGCCTCATTCCGAGCTGCACCCCATGAAAGTTTTATTCCTCATTCCAAAGAACAACCCACCAACGTTGGAAGGGAACTATAGTAAACCCCTCAAGGAGTTCGTGGAGGCCTGTTTGAATAAGGAGCCGAGCTTTGTAAGTGGCGTGGGGTCAGAATGGGCATCTCTCACCACATGAGCTCCACTTGCTGGGGTTTCTGTAGCAACTGTTTTCACCTGTCTTCATGGTGTCATTTATTTTCTTTTTTCTAAATGAGTATGATTGATTGATTTCTTTGAATTGTAAATAGTTTTCTTGTTTCATCTTTTAAGGATTAAAAATGACCTATTTTCTTTTGTATTTTCTAGCATCTCATACCTTGAGTTTGAAGAATATTCTTAATACTATATGTGGAATCATAAATTTTTATTATTTTTGAGGACTAGGCTGTATATTATTACACTTTTTA
This sequence comes from Arctocebus calabarensis, assembly GCA_963573935.1. Taxonomy (NCBI): domain Eukaryota; kingdom Metazoa; phylum Chordata; class Mammalia; order Primates; family Lorisidae; genus Arctocebus; species Arctocebus calabarensis. Next base: position 6,069 of record CAUYON010148089.1, on the reverse strand, counting down.
GTAATGGTAAAGCCTAGCTTAAAGGTGTTTTTAAAGTAAATGTTGTCATTTTCCAGGTGGCTTGTGTTAGGAAACAAAAGATTAAAAAAGAAAAAGAGCCTCCCTCCTCTTCCTTCTATGCTATCTCTTTAATCGACTCTGGCAGAGCCGTAGAGGAGTAATGTCTACATAGCTTTACCTCAGTTTTGTTGGAATTAGAAAGTTTCTTTGAAACTCTCTGTATTTTGGTGTCGTGTGTGGCTCACGTGTCCTGGTTTTGTTTCTGAGTTTGCAGTAGGGTTAGCTGCATGCCCTGCTGAGCCTCATGCCCACTTTGTTAACTGTGGTTAGTTTTCCAGCAGCATTGTGGTTTTCTGGCATGATCCCGGAATCGGGTGGGGATGCAGCCTGAGGTCAGCAAGCTAGATAGTCTGATCAGTTGCACCAGGCCTCAGTGGTGGGGCTGGGTATTGTTTTGTGCCCACGATGCTCTAAATGTTATTGTATTGTGATGTTTTGGGCATGGCACACCAGCACCTAGGAAGCTACATGTCTTCCCATGAAAAAACATTTCTGGTGTCAGCCTGTTCCCGCCTCACATGTCCCCACCCCAGACTACTGAGGAGAGGGTACCAAGCTGAGAATATGGACACCTCTGGGGAGTCTGGAGTTTCACAGTTATGTGGACCAGGAGAGAGGGAAACCTGAGGTGACCAGGTGTTTCACAAGTTTGAATATGAGAACAAACATACCTGGCTCAGGTGAGCAAAGTTTGAGCAGTTGGGAGTGTGCAGGAACTTGGTCTAGCTGGCTGGCTGGTGGGGGCAGGAGGTCAGTGCTGCTTGTGCAGTTTGGGCCGTGTGGGCTGTTGGAAGCTGCTCCTGTAATCAGCTTTGCCCCCCTTGGGCGGAGCTGTTGCAAAGTTTGGGGTGTGCCGCTTGGCAGTGGCTGAACTGAGCACAGGGTGTGGGACAGGCTTGGAAACCCTTCTGAATAGCAAAGCTGGTGACTGAGAGAGCCCGGTGCCCTTCCGGCAGACAGGACGGCTCCTGGCTCCTTCCCTGTTTCTCTTAGGTGACTCCGAATAACATACTCATTCATACCCCAAACATTAGTAGAGAAAGTTAACAAAGTGACACAGAACATGCATTTTCTCTTTTGCCAGCATGTGTCATGAAGTCTTTTATAAAACTAGGAGATAAGCTTGTTACCATGATCACTGTGAAGTTCTATGCAAAATTTTCCACTTAATGTTCTTTTCTGGGGAAAGTTCTCTTGCTTGCATTGGACTATTAACCTGCAGAATGTTAAGGGCCCCGGGGAAACTAAATGTCACAGCCTCCAGCGCCCAGAGTCCCAGGCACAGGTACTGAATGACCAGCTTTTGAAGGGGTCTTTGGGAAGAAAGCTTTGACACAGAACTCAGTCTTATTGGGTTTCTGTGGCAGTTTGACACTTTGAGGCAGAGGTCTGTCCTCTGGGGTAGAGTGAAGTAACTTGAAGAATGAGCTTCATCTTATATTACTTTGGTGTTTGTGTGTTTTTCCAGAGACCCACTGCTAAAGAGTTACTAAAGCACAAGTTTATAATGCGCAATGCAAAGAAAACATCCTACCTGACTGAGCTCATCGACAGGTACAAGAGATGGAAGGCAGAGCAGAGCCACGACGACTCCAGCTCCGAAGACTCGGACGCGTGAGTCGCCCCGTCCAGCTGTGCCGTGTGTTTGCGTGAGAGGGACCTGCTGGGTTTTGTCCCTTGTTTGGAATGGAGTTTTTTTGTTCCAGTTTTTGTTTTTAAGATAATCCGGGTTAATGCTGATTCTTGTGTTAGACACAGTCTGGGACTGTGTAGCCTCTTGATGTTGCCAGGGAAGATTCTTCTAGTAAGCCTGTGATAAAAATTTGCGTAGAGAACTTGTCCTGTTATTTTTATTTTTCTTTATTGTATTCCCTGCTCAGTACCGACGAGCTGCAACTGTTTTAAATGCGTTTGTAACTAGAAATGCATGTTTTGTGACTCCTAAGTGTTCCCATAGATGGTTGGCGTTGTACAAACCCTATATACCAGGCGGTTACTTCTGAAAACTGGTGTTGAGTTAAGCATGCAGGAATTCCTTTTTTGGTGAGGTAGGGGCAGCTTGACCTCTCCATCATGAAGGAGGAGGAGGCAGCCATCAGGCAAGTGCTGAGTTGGGAAGTCCAACACGCCTCGGCAGGAGTTGATGTTGGCCCACAGCCCAGGTCCATGTTCTAGGCCAGTTGAATGAGGATTTCCGGGGATGAGACCCAACCAAAGAGGTTTTTTAAGATCCCCCTGTGATCTGTCTTACAGTCAAGGTTGAGATCGCTGACTCCAGAAGTGAGAAGTGGTTGAGGTTATGCCATTGGTAGCAGCTGGGATGACAAGACAGAGACTGGAGAGAGGTTGTAAGAGCCAGGACTTGGGGGTGGGGGTGGGACGTTCCTGCTTCGGCAAGGTGGCAGGTGGCCTTGCAGTGGAGAAGATGAAAGTGCTGTGTTTGAGTTTGAAGTGGCTTCTGGGTGTGGCATTGAGGAAAGACAGCCATGCAGACAGGACAGGCTCAGAGGTCACTGCTCTGTGGAAGGTCTTTGGAGCGATGAGAAGGAATAATGTTGCTCTGGTCTGTATGCAGAGGGAGAAGAGCTGCAGGCCTCTGACCATCCCCTATGGAAGGTTGAGAAGGAGAGACAAGGTGTGTCCCAGTGGGTGCAGGGTGGTGCAGGTGTTGCTGGGGTTGAAGCAGACTGGGCCCTCCCTCATCCAGTGGGATGCAGGTAGTTTTTAGAGAGAGTGGAAGGTGCTAGATGGAGGCAGTGAGTGCTGGTGGTGTACTGAGGTCTGGGTGGGAGAGGTGAGACCGAGACCACATGTGTCCTAGGGTGGGGACGGAGTCTTGGGGGAGGGGAGCTGACTCCCTGGAGGGGGAGAGATTGTCCCCCAGCAGAAGGGCCGCTTCTTTCCATGTTAGGAGGAGGAGGAGGGTAGGTGGGGTGCCTCTGACAGTGGGAAGTTACTGGAATCCTGTCTGACAGTCTCTCTGGGAGGCGGGAGGCAGGGCTGGGTGAGGGTACAATGGGTTGGGGCATCAGACTGGGGAATGTAGGGTCAGAGGTCCTCCAGGCGGAACGCCCAGAAGGTCTCAGTCCCCCTAGAGCCAACATGTGAGCTGATGGCATTTGCCCGGGTGTCTGTGTTCAGGGAAACAGATGGCCAAGCGTCTGGCGGCAGCGACTCTGGGGACTGGATCTTTACCATCCGGGAGAAGGATCCCAAGAATTTGGAGAACGGAGCTCTTCAGCCATCAGACTTAGAAAGAAATAAGGCACGTTTGCTATTCCTAAAATGACCAACACTTGTCATCAGTCAGCAACATTTTGGAGTCACTTCTGCATGAGGCTTAGCTGGGGTAGCGGTGTCCCCTATGCCAGCCTGTCGGGGAATTCTGCAGTCAGGAGATTGGCAGCTCGGGGTATTTACTTCTGTTTGCTTATCCAAAGTCTCAGACCAGAGAGACCCAGAACTTTCTGTTCTGCTGTCCTCAGCCCTGCTGCCGCCATGGGATGGGCTCTGGGGTGGGAGAGTGGGGTTGACGCTTCACATGTGAGGTGATGACCTTAAAGCTCTCTCTGCGAGACTGTGTCTGTTCTGCATATGGGGGACTGCTCACATGTATCATGATTTTGAGACTGAGTTTTAAGGACCTTATAGGTAAATGTATTGATCGTGTTTATGTTAAACTTAATTTTGATTAATTGGTTTTATGCCCATTTACATTTATGAGACGCTTTATTTTTGTAAATAGGGTCTTCTGCATAGTCCTTTACACAGGGCAAGTGGCTGTCCTCTGGTGACCCTACAAGTGCTGCCTTCATAAGTGGATAGGTGTTAAGTGTCCAGGTAGAAGTCGCAAAAGTAGGGTAGGGCTCTGTCACGTGACAGCCCCTGGAATAGCCGACTTCCATCTGATTTCCGCCTCCAGGGTTTCTTGAGTGGAAATGTGGACAGCGCAGCAGTGTGGCCTGGCCCTGCAGGCCGCACGGTACCCACACATAGCCCCTTTCCACGTGCGCACAGACCTGGGTCTCCCAGCTGCGTGGTGTCGCACATCACTGCAGAATAATCTTTGTGATCTAGCAAGAGCAGGAAGATGGCCTTCTTCTTCTGGATATTAGGGCACAGAGAACCTTTCCTTGGGGTGAAGTGGTAGATTCAACCTTTATGCTTTGATAGCCCAGATCTGAGGTGTATTGAATTATTGCCAATGAGAATGTTAACTATTTCTGATGACCTTTTTTTCCTCCCCTAAGATGAAAGACATCCCAAAGAGGCCTTTCTCTCAGTGTTTATCTACAATTATTTCTCCTCTGTTTGTGGAGGTAAGAGGCCTGCTGGGCTGTTTAGGTGTCGGGGCAGCACTTCCACGAGGTGTTGGGGGTGGGCGGAGGGCATCGAAACAGGCTGGCGGAGGTGTCTTTGGGGACCTGCACGTGCCTCCTGGAAGGCTGCAGTGTAGGATGCTCCCTTCTGAGGGCAGCCCTGGGTCCCTGGCCCTGGGGAGGTGCTGGTTGTTCTGCTGCAGCCTACAGTGCACAGAGGGACGTCCCCTTGTCATCAGGGTGACTTCCAGCTTCCTGTGCTTTCTACCAAATCTGAATGGCGGCAGCCTAATCCCTGCCTCAGACAAATGTATGGCCACGTGAAAAGTAACTGTTTATTTCTGAGGAGACATTGGGTTCCCTCGAGTCCTCGTGTGTCCCATGGTGCCGCCTGGGTCACTGCAGTCCTGCTCTCAGTGCCCAGCGCTGGGCCGTCCAGTGCAGACCTCTGTGCCCATCCCCACCGTCCTCCCTGCCTCCTGCACATGACTGTCCTGCCTTGTATTCTGAGATGTTTTCAAGAGTAGACTTTGTAAGAACGAAGATTAGCCTTCATCTAGTTAGTCGCTGGTTTAGAAATAGGTTGGACCCTGCATCCCCCCTGGGGGGCCACCTCCTTTCTCTCCCCTTCCAGCAGCCCCAGGCTGTTGCCAAGGTAATTCTCAGTGGTGTCACCCTCGACACCTTCTGCTCATGTGGGGGCTGGGCCCCTGCGGGTGGCTTTCCACAGCTGCCATGTCAAGTGTAGCTCACTCCCTGGCCTCTTGTTGGGCCTGCACTCTCCTGGCTGAGCCTGAGCTGTGCCCGGCCAGCCCCTCCTAGAACCTTTGCCATCTTCCTCATCAGAAGCTGCCCTCCTGGGCTCATTCTTCCAGGGCCTTCCAGCCCGGCAGATTGGGGGCCAGATGGGAGGAGGGCTGTGGCTGGAGCCCGCAGCCTCCCTTCAGCAGTAGTGGGCCTCGTACAGAACCGCCAGGCACTTGGGAGGCTCCGCTCTGCTGCCCTCTGACTGTTCTGGGTGTCTGTGCTCTCCCCGGGATGTCTGTAAGATGCCATTGAGATTGGGGTCGCATTGTGACCCATGAGCTGTGAGTGTTCCCGGGTCCCTGTGCTGTGTGCATCACGTGGTTCTTCCTTTCTGCTTTCAGTTGAAGGAGCAGAGCCAAGCGTGCGGAGGGAACATGGGGTCTATAGAAGAGCTGAGGAGGGCCATCTTCCTGGCGGAGGAGGCGAGCCCCGGCATCTCTGACACCATGGTGGCCCAGCTTGTGCAGCGGCTCCAGAGGTAACTGTGGGGCTGAGAGTGGGGAAGACTTGCTCACATGGAAAGGACCGGAATTCAGTTTATCGGTTGAGTGCTTCCATTCTTGTCTGTGTATTATCTTCCAGGCCACAGGGTTGAAGCAGAAAGCTAGAGAAGACTTCTGTTCTGAATCGTAGGACTCAATGAATTAATGTTAATGGAAACTACTAGACGAGAACTCAGGATGTTGTATGTCTGTAGCTCTTGCCATAGAAATACAGGATGACTTTAAAATACGTTCTTTTTTTTTTTTTTTTTTTTTTTTTGAGACAGAGTCTCAAGCTGTCACCCTGGATAGAGTGCTGTGGCATCACAGCTCACAGCAACCTCCAATTCCTGGGCTCAAGTGAGTCTCCTGCCTCCGCCTCCCAAGTAGCTGGGACTACA
>CAUYON010148088.1:0-22451 GCA_963573935.1 Arctocebus calabarensis | reverse complement strand
GTGCAATCATAGGGCACGATTCATATACATTCAGAAATGTTTTGATCGTACTGTTACAGATAGCCTTCATGGCATTTTCTTGATCACTATATAAAGACATTGATACTCTACATTTAATAAGTTTCCCCAGTACCCTGCTCTTTTGATTACTGTGGACTTGTAATATAGCCTGAAGTCTGGTCGGGTGATACCTCCAACTTTGTTTTTATTACTGAGAACAGCCTTACCTATATGGAGTTTCTTCTGGTTCCATACAAAATGAAGTACTATTTTATCCAGTTCTTTAAATATGATGTTGGTATGGAAGACAATTTTTCAGGCAAATGGAAATCAGAAGAAAAGAGAGATTGCAATCTTATTGCAATCTCAGATACAAGTGGATTTAAAGCAACTGAAGTTAAAAATGACAAAGATGGACACTTCATATTGGTCAAGGGAACAATAAAACAAGAAGACTTTTCAATTCTAAATATTTATGCACCCAATTTAAATGCCCCCCAGCTTTTTGAAACAGACCTCAATTATTATATTGTATGCTCAATATAATATCCTCTAACACCATAATAGCAGAGGATTTTAAACCTCCTTTCACAGAGATGGGCAGATTGTCTAAACAAAAACTAAACAAAGATGATTCTTATTTTTTTAAATGATTCATTTAATTTACTTATCTTTATAGTAGAGAAGTGTAAGTCCCTGAAATACTATATAAGAAGTGTATTTGAGTGAAACATTACAGTATGTCTTGATAAAATATAATGTAGTTTTCATATTTATTAATCACAATATAAACTGTTTATTATATAAAGCATACCTACTTAAAATGTATCAAAGTTAAAAAAAAAAACCCTCTCAGAAGTAACGTTAGTTTTTCTTTTCTGTTATCAAAAAAGTAATATAGAAAATAATATTATATAAAAATATTTATATATATAATATTAATATAAACAATATTATATAAAAATCATGTAAAATATAAACATAGTTATTTAATTATCTGGATATAAAAGAGTAATATTTTGACCTAGCAGATTCTCTGATTATTTTCTTATTCCTTGCTATGATATGTAAAAGTTGAATACAATGTTGAATCTGAAAAAAAAAGTCAAACTAAGCCTAGTTCTATAATACACAAGTACACATGCATACATGAACTAGTGAGTAGTAAATACTGAATGATGTGGTCGATACCAGAAGTATTATCAGGAATATGACTCATTTTCCTTTGTTTTGGTACAAGACATTCCCAATATTCTTCCTTTCATAGTTTCTACATGTAGTTTTACTGTGAACTACATGTAGTTTAATCCCCTTTAGTGTTATACTCTTGTATAACTCTTATATCACCTATAAAGGGATTATTAAGTACCCTTCCCTTATAGAAAATTTCCTATTCTGGAGTGTTTTCTTTTTTGCAGTAGTAATTTCTAAATAATGTAAAAGCTTTTTGTGATGCAATATTTGAATAATATTTTATCCCATTCAGATTTGACTTTGTAACACTGAATCTTCTTTTTTCCAAATAAGATTTTGTTACTTCATATTCTACATAATCTTTAAGGGAAGGAAAGTTCCTTTTACTAGTAAACTATTAAAATAATGCACAATATTTTAATTTTGATCCTATTGTATGTTTTCTATTTTAGATATGAATTGCCTTCATCAAGTTATTCTTTTGTATTTCTTTTATATAATAAAAATGTAAGAAAAATGTTACCACCACACACACACACACTCATCACATACATTCTTTTGTGTTTCTTTTATATAATAAAAATGTAAGAAAAAAAGTTACCACCACGCACACACACACACTCTCATCACATACATCACATACATTCTTTTGTATTTCTTTTATATAATAAAAATGTAAGAAAAAGGTTACCACCACACACACACACTCATCACATACATCAAGTGGATCTACCACTTAGAAGAATATAGTAGTGGCAGGTTCAACTTATAAAAAAGATAAAAACTCAGCCTCCAGGGCTGGAAATTGCCATATATCCTATTAAGATTTTTTTCTCTCAACATTTTTATTGCTCTGCTCTGATAGAAAAAGTGAGAATTATTGCCAAAGAGTGAAACTCGCTGAGTTTTTATAGTCCTTTCAATATGTTGCCTGTTGCTTTAGTCTCTGTAGATTTGTGAGACCTATCAATGGGAATCCGAAAGCAGAAAAAACTAAAGCTTACACCCTGTGTTTTAGGGAAGAGCAAACAGTTCAGTTTGAAAACCGAGATCTTTATCAACCTGTTTGAGAAAAATGCAAATGCTTAAAAGCCTTAGATACTATTGGAAAAAAACTACCGTGTGATCCTTTTGTTCCCTCTGTTTTGGACAATAAAATGACAACTGAGTCTAGAAAAGTTATATTTTCCCCTTCAAACAATTGCTGAGTCTAGAAAAATTATACTTTTTTCTCTTCGTTCAAGTTTTGAGCTAATTCAAATTAAAGAATTATCATAGCCCATTTATTCAGCATTTCACTTTTTCTCTTTTGGCTTTCACAAAATTTTATTCGAATTCAGAATTTTCTAAGTTAGATATTAGCTTCAAACAGCATTTAAAGTATCTAGTCTATTGTCAATGAACGTGGAAAAGAGCCATTTGAGAAAAATACATTTGTTTAATGTATTGGACGAGACTCTTCAAATATATGGTTGGATTTTTCATTGTAGAGATTGAAAATTGTTATATTAGCATAGCCCTTAGCCTTTCCTAGACTCTCAAAGACAGCAATAGTAAATATATTTGACATTAACATGAACTTTCACGTGAAAGGATGTAACTTATTTTGTCTAAAACAGCACAGGACACTCAGAGTCTTGATATTATTCCAGAACTATGTTGTTGTCAGTTTTCCTTTTTTTTTTTTTCGTAGCACAGAATAGAGATTCCCCAGAAATTAGCAGAAACTTTTCCACTATCTACCCACTTTCTTATCTACCCACTTTACCCAGAGCAAACCTTAGGAAACATCAAAGCAAATGTTATATTCACTCCTAGTTACAGCCAGCTGACGCTTGACAAGAATCATCTCCCTGAAGTGAGTCTGTCTGCTAACGCTTTATACTTATCACTGTCAAGTAGTTATAATCATTGACGTCTGGCAGAATGTCAGAGCTCCCTATGTTTCCTAAAACTTGCCAAGGTTTATGCATAGAGCTCAGAAATTTATTAGGAACTGTGCAAATTAATTACTGCTTCATTGGTGATTTTACAGTGGTGTTATTTACCTCTCTATCATAACAGACTCATAAGACAAAATATTTTTCCATAAAATTTATTTAAACTACACTATATTCAACCATAATTGAACGGTAACAGATTTTTAGTCCCGTATCTATATAACCAGTTCAGATTTCTATATTTCTTATATTTACTTTACTTTCACTACTACAAATAACCCATGGTGGGAGAAAGTCATTAGGAACTAGCCAGACATTATAAAATTTAATCCATGTGTATTTACATCTAAACCTCTTCATACTCCATGCCCTTTGTGGTATAAAATGGATTATTGGCAAAGTGAATGTCAAATGTTTATAAAATAAAATTTATGTTTTCTACTATTTGCTTTAAACATTTTATCTACATTGTAACTATTGGGTTTTTTTTTTTTTTTTAGAATTTTTTTGCAGTTTTTTGGCCAGGGCTGGGCTTGAACCCACCATCTCCGGCCTATGGTGCTGGTGCCCTACTCCTTTGAGCCACAGGTGCCGCCCATAACTATTAGTTTTATGTTAACAACTTTGGATTCTCCACTGAAACTGGGAATGCACACTCCATGTCATTTCTTCCTCTATACAAAAAATTCAATATTCACAGAGTGTTGAGGTTTGATCAAAATGTATCCCTGTCTTAACATTACCAACACAAGAGATTATTCCAAAATTATCACAATATTGTATTTTGCCATTATGGAAAGGTGGTAGTATTTTTGCATGCTGCTTCAAACTACAAGAATCAAAAGTCAAAAAAGCTTTCACTTAATTTTAATTTCCATAATATGTGGTTCCTTCCCTCCAATTTATTAATTCACAAGCATTAGAGAGCAAAGGCAGCTTCAGATGAACTTACTTGAATGCAAACAACTAATTATACTCAGGTATTCAATGCAGAAAATAAAAAAGCCAGGGGAGGCGGCATGTGGCTCAGCGAGTAGGGCACCAGCCCCATACACCAAAGGTGGCAGGTTCAAACCTGGCCTCAAACTGCAAAACAGAAAAATACCCCAGCGTTGTGGTGAGCGCCTGTAGCCCCAGCTACTCAGGAGACTGAGGCAAGAGAACCGCCTAAGCCCAGGAGTTGGAGGTTGCTGTGAGCTGTGTGACACTATGCCACTCTACCGAGGGCGATAAAATGAGACTCTGTCTCTACAAAAAAAAAAGAAAGAAAGAAAATTAAAAAGCCAGAAGAAGAAGAAGAGAAGCAAAAGTCCCTTTTGATGGTTTCATTCTTCCTGGACTGTTCCAAAGAGATTTTTTAAGTCTTACTTTCACCAAATTCCAGTAGAATTTTCATGATCAATGAAAATTTCCTGAATCCGTGTTTTAAGAAACTATTGCCCACAGTGGAAGGGGGGGTTGGCAGTCACTTAACCACTTACAAATCTTGGAATGTTACATTACTATTACTTTGATGGTTCTTGATATGTTTAATTACCTAATTATTAAATCTAAGCTCAAAGTATTGGTAACGAGAGTCTACACAGAACTCAAATTAATCAACAACAACTACCACAACAAAAAAGAGTAACAATTCAATCTACCTCTGGCAAGAGATATGAACAGAATCTTCTCTAATGAGGGGATGAGTGGCTATCAAATATTTGAAAAAATGTTCATCATCTTTGATCATCAGAGAAATGCAGATCAAAACCACCCTGAGATAACACCTAACCCCGTGAGAATAGTCCACATCACAGAGTCTCAAAGCTGCAGATGCTGGCTTGGATGTAGAGAGAAGGGAACACCTTTATACTGCTAGTGGGACTGCAAACTAATACAACTTTTTTGGAAGGAAGTATAGAGAATCCTCAAAGAACTCAAATTAGAATTCCCATTTGATTCTGCAATCCCCTCACTAGGCAACTACCCAGAAGAAAATAGTTATTTTATCATATGGACATTTGTACTAGACTGATTTTTGTAGCTAAATTTCCAATTGCCAAAATGTGGAAACAGCCTAAATGCTCAGCAGCTCAGGAATGTATTAACAAGCTGTGGTAAATGTATACCATGGAATAGTATCCAGCCTTTAAAGGAATACTATTCAGCCTTTAAAAAAGGTAGAGACTTTACCACTTTAGTATTAACCTGGATGGAGGTGAAACACATTTTCTTAGTAAAGCGTCACAAGAATGGAGAAGCAAGAATCCAATGTACTCAATTCTAATATGAAGGCAGGAGATGATTTAATACAAGGGGGGAGGTGGTTAAAGGAATAAGAGATGGTAGAGATGGGAGGAGAGAGGAGAATGGGGGGTCATGGTGTATGGCTCACCTCCTGAGGGCAGGATACAATTACAAGAGGGACTTAAACTACCAAACTCAATCAGAGTAACCTAATTGTACCTTTGATGAATCCCAAACAATAAAAAAAAAAAGAATAAGAACAATAACAATAAATATTCTCAAGTTAATCTTAGGACAATTTGAATATTCAAATATTACATGGCTATGCATTATTTTTACTTTAGTATTTACCTTTTCATTTATTCTACATGCTGTTAGCTTGTTCACTCGCTTATCCTATCCATTCCCTGTTTACATTTTCCCAGAAACCATTATGTTTTTATATTAATATAAAAACAAAACTTCAAATGATCAGAGTTTTTTGTTTTTTAGTTTTTCAGTTTTTTTTGTTGTTTTTTTTTTGAGACAGAGTCTTAGTTTGTTGCCCTCTGTAGAGTGCTGTGGCATCATTGCTCTTAGGAACCTCAAAGTCTTGGGCTCAAACGATCTTCTTGCCTCGGGTTCTCAAGGAGCAGAGACTACAGGCACCTGCCACAATGCCCAGGGCCCACTATTTTTAGAGATGGGGTCTTGCTTTTGCTCAGCCTGGTCTGAAACTCCTGAGCTCAAGCAGTCCACCTGCCTTGGCCTCCCAGAGTGCTAGGATAAATGATTTGTTTTTATTTATTCATCTTTCATGTTTATCTAGAATTAAGGCATGTTTCCAGTCAGCAAAATTTTATGAAAACATCTAACATGTACCAATGTGCTAGATCTTGGAACATAGCAGAGAAAATGCAAAGTTCCCAATATTCATGAAGTGTTCTTTCCCATGAGAAAGAATAACTAAGCAATAAATTAATATGATCATTGTTCATTGCTATTGTTAATGGTGTACAATTATCACAATGTATTCTTTAAAATGCTAACTGCATAAAAATAAATAAAATGAAAGGCTAACTACAATCAAAGATCAAGGAGATTTGTGTATGTGCCTGTCTGTGTTTGTAAATGAGTGTAGGGGTAAGGAAGTTGCCTGAAAATTTCTTTCTTTTCTTTTCTTTTCTCTTCTCTTCTTTCTCTTCTCTTCTCTTCTCTTCTCTTCTCTTCTCTTCTCTTCTCTTCTCTTCTCTTCTCTTCTCTTCTCTTCTCTTCTTTTCTCTTCTCTTCTCTTCTATTCTCTCTCTCTCTCTCTCTCTCCCTCCCTCCCTCCCTCTCTCTCTCTCTTTTTCCCTTCCTTCCTTCCTTCCTTCCTTCCTTCCTTCCTTCCTTCCTTCCTTCCTTCCTTCCTTCCTTCCTTCTTTTCCTTTCTTTCCTTCCTTCCTTCCTTCCTTCATTCCTTTCTTTCCTCCCTCCCTCCCTCCTTCTCTCTTTGCATTTTCATTCAGTAATGTTGAGTCAGCATACCTAAGACAGTCAAGACTTGTATTTGTATTCCCATTTAGTATTCCTAAAATCACCATGAATATCTGAAATTTATTTCAGATGCCCCTTATGTCTCCCTGTCAGTCTATCGAAATCCAATGTTATTTTTAGTTTTTGATCCTATCTCTAGATGATAATGTAATTCCTGCCACTTAGAATCCTGCCTTAAATCCACCTCTTCTTAAATGGGGATACTTACTCAATGATTTTGTTCAAACTCCATCTCCAGAATTACTAGTTTTGCTCACCTTATCTAATAAACTGTTCTCCAGCTGAAGTCTTCAAATTTATTCTCTGGTCTTTTTGGTGGCTTTTGATCAGAGCAATTGTTCCTCTGGGGGAGGGGGAGGGTACATATAGATCTTTCCTTTTGTAAGCATTCTTTTTTACTTCCCTTGGTTCCTCACGCAGGCAGTTGTGACAGGGCTGTATGCTTTGTTTCTTACCTCATTTGAGCAAATTCTCCATTGTTCAAAAAATATGAACAACGCACTTTCTATGCACAATTATTAAATAATTCTCATTATCAAATGCAAGATCTTTAAGTTTTATAAATTATTCATTTCATGTACACTATTACTATTATTGTTTTATACATCTATCTTCACAACTTCTCTGATTTTTTACTATGTATGGATGTGCTCCATCTACCAACAATGAAAGAAAATTATTTATAGGTAATTTCAGTAAATCATTAACATAACACTTTAATTTTTTAAAAATAATGTACTTGTATTTGTCTAAAGAATATACTTTCTATAAAACATAATAAAAGGAATGCTCTAGTACAAACCCCTTATCTAAGTACAACCTTGACAATATCTCTGCTGTGTAATTTCCTCTATTTTTTCTATCTTTTTCCAAAGATCATCGCTACTGGAAATTTTATTTTTATAATTACCAAACCTTTTAAAATAATTTAACCTCATGTATGTGTTTGTAAATAATATGTTCTTCTGTTTTGACTTTTATAGTTTAGAGTTAAGAGTATTTGCTTTATTATACAATTTGCTTTTTTCACACTATGTGTTATTCCATGAATTATCTGTATACAGAATTAAGAAAATATAGATTTGAGTGAGTATAAGTTTATATTCACATCATACCATATTATGCAATAGTGAATTATTTTGAAATGAAGAAAAAATATTTCTAACATAGAGTGTTTGCCTTATTATGCAACTTTCTTTTTTCACACAACGTGATAATTCTATGAATGATCTGTATACAGAATTGAGAAAATATAAATTTGGATGAATACACATTTATAATCACATCATACCATATTCTGCAAAAAGTGAATTATTTTGAAATGCAGAAAAATATTTCTAACAAATGTTTTTATAAGCTAGAATTATTTTCACTCTGATAAAGACTACATTTATATACCTATCATTTAGAAATTTACAATCTCTAATTAGAGCTACTGTGTTGTTAAGTTTTCTGAGTTTAGTGCAGGTTTTCTGCAGTATCCCTTCCTTTCATTTGTTAATTTTGTTAGAGATCTCAATGGCCCACTTTGATCTAAAGCTGCTTTTCCCCAGATATTCCTATTTGCAGATAAAAAATTTGCACAGGGTACAGACAGTATTATCAATTATTGATATACAATAGATCCACAGCTGTTCTACTTTTACAAGTACTGAAAACTGAAGATGAAAATGACATAAATAAGTAAATACCTACTAGACATTTTGCTGTTTAAAGAATAATATGTTGGAAAAAGGAACTGGGAAATTATTTTGGTAGTTGAATTACTTCAGCTTGAGTCATTGTTCTCTAGGAGGTTTTTGGATGAACTGCAGAAATGTGAGAGTTTTAAAGCAAAAGAGTATTGTCTCTGGTAGCCTAAAAGAGTCCCTATGGGATATGTAAGATTTCATAAGAATGATATGCACATGCATCAGGACATGATTGTTGAGGTGGACATCTAGAAACCAATAGGGATAATAACTGTTATGGGTAATTATTCTTGTTCTACTAAAATAATTGTATGGCTGTTGAACAAAATGCTTATAATATTTCACTTCTATAGTCATCGTCTGAAGTTGGTGATAATCCAACTGAAAGAGTAAGAGGATGGAGAGGAACGGATATAAGAAGAAAAAAATATGAAAAGCCTTTGAAAATTAGGTATTCATTCCATTTTCTTTTTGTTTGATGCCAAATTTCTCATTAAAAACTCATCATTTCATAAAGCAAGCATTCACTTTGTTTGTTAAATAAATACATAGGGTGTGTGGCTTGCAATAGAGATTAAAAATAGAGTGGTTAAAAATAAAGTATCATCTCTTATGATGTATTAATCCTACTATTTTCTATGTGTGTCCATTCCTTGAATTATTAAAGACAGATGCCAGTAGATAAATGGTCAAATATGATGGTCTTTACTTAGGTAACTAAGTTAAAAATTAAATTATAAATTTGATTTTACCATTTTGACTAGAAATGTTACAAAATGTAGCAAAGAAATTAAAAAATGAATTAGGATATTGAGTGGAGTTGCAAATAGTAACTTTTGGAGTATCTCCTTATATAAATAGCTACATACACATTTGCATACATATAATCATGCTGTATTGCTAGAAACATCAACCTGGCTCCTCACCCATTTTGTAGTCATATAAGAAATTGTTTTGCTTAAATTTACTTGTGCTGGGAAGTCAAGTGTAAGAATGGATAGCAGACAAATAAAAGCAAGTGAGAGAACATTTTCTCTAACTTGAACTTAGATGCATTGAATGAGCCCTTTTGGGAGTGGAATTTGCCTTGATAAGACAAGAAGTCATAACAAAAAAGGAGAATAAAGCATTTTTGTATTAAAAAGACAACATGTACTATCAATAAAAATATTAATTTTTAAATCTGCCTTTTGAATATGCCTGTGTAAAGTAAGAAAAAATAGGTGAAGTGATAGCAGTTTTGACTAGACTTTAGTGAATATTCCACCTTAAAGAAGAAAAACACATAAATAACATTGACTTAGGGACAAATCTTCATGAAAATACAAAAATTAATGAAATGTAATACATATTGTAACCTAATTAGGTGTGATATGCCATAATGAAATCACTTATGGAACATAGAATCAATGACATATAATACCTGCAGAAAGCATTAGTTAGCTATCAAATTAGCTAAATAAGCCCCCAAAAAATAATGGCCATTGCTTGTGATGGTGTTGTGTGTTAAAAGATAGCAGAGATAGGCCAGGCATGGTGGCTCACACCTGTAATCCTACCACTCTGGGAGGTTGAGGCAGGGGGATTGATTGAGCACATGAGTTCAAGACCAGCCTGAGCAATAGTGAGACCCCCATCTCTAAAAATAACCTGGGTGCCTATAGTCCCAGCTACTTGGGAGGCTGAGGCAAGAGGATCACTTGAGCCCAGGAGTATGAGGTTACAGTGAGCAACAATGCCATAGGCACTCAACCCCAGA
This sequence comes from Arctocebus calabarensis, assembly GCA_963573935.1. Lineage (NCBI taxonomy): Eukaryota > Metazoa > Chordata > Mammalia > Primates > Lorisidae > Arctocebus > Arctocebus calabarensis. Next base: position 12,123 of record CAUYON010148088.1, on the reverse strand, counting down.
GCAACTGAGTGAAACCAAATAAATAAAAAGAAGAAGATTGCAGAGAAGTAAATTGGTAACATACTTCTAGAAAGCTTTGGACAATTCATATTAATATTCTGAAATTTGTTTTTATCTTTAGACTGGATTTTATTTATTCAAATGTAAGATATGAAGATAATGTTAAATGTTTTAGGAAATATTTATCACTTTTTAAAAAAATTGAAAAATAAGTCCGCTATTACAAAAATGCTCAACACATTAACATAACTAAAGTTATTTTTAGATATTGTATCTTTTCTTTCTTTGCTCCATGCTCCATGTTACAAAGATGAACAAGCACAGCATTTATCTGCAAAAAACTTACAGATGGCTGTATCCCCAATCTATTCCCTTTATCTGATTAAAACATACCATTCTTTTTGACTGGATATTCTTCTGCCTATAATTTAAATTTAATATTATATGAGGCTCAGTAACAATGCTATTACTATATACACTTTCTCAAACATAGCACTGAATTTCTTCCTTATATCACAAGAAACTCAAAATTAAGTTTTTATACCAGAGCTCTATCATGAGTTCTGAACCTGCATTTCCATTGATTTACCAGACATATACCAAATGTTTTACAGAAATCATAAGGCTAATAGGCCAAACTGAAATTTATTATTTCTTGATATTTCGTTGTTTGGCAAAAATGCCACATCATCACACTCGCAGTGACCTAAATCTCCCCTCCTTTGCCACCCATAGTCAACCCGAATTTCCTGTAAAATATGACCCTCCAATAGCTTCTTCATCCAATTCTTTGCCCAAGAACCCACTTATTTTCAAAAATATGTCCTCATGGCTTAGATTAGAGCCTAGTGTGGTATTTTATTAGCTAAATAAATGTCTCCTGAATGCTTGTTGAATAAATTAATGAAATACTGTGGAAACATCTTTAGAGATATTTTCATTTCATTTAGGCAGCCTGATGTTTTGAGTGATTTAACCTCTGCCAGTAGACTGTTATGGTTACAAAATTGGATACACAGGGAAATGGACTCCTACTTATATAGCTGTTGATGAAATTTGATTTTTATGAAAACTGATTTAAAATGTCTCGATAAAATCCTAGCCAATAGATTACAGCTACACATTAAAAGAATTATACAACACAATCAAGCATGTAACATCCCAGGGATACAAGGCTGGTTTGACATATGCAAAACCATAAATGTAACTCACCATATCAGGAGAAGCAAAAACAGAAACTATTTGATCCTTTCAATAGACGCAAGAAAAGCATTTGATAAGTCTCAGCCCCTTTTCTAACAAGAACTTTTAAGAATATAGGCAGAGGTGCATAGGTGGCACATTTCTTAAACTGACCAAAACCATCTATGACAAACTCACTGCTAATGTCATACTGAATGGAGTAAAACTGAAGGCTTTTTCACTTAGAACTGGTTGTCCACTATCTCCATTAGTATTCAACATAGTGCTGGAAGTTCTAGCCAATACAATCAGGCATGGGAAAGACATAAAGGGCATTCGAATGGGGGCAGAAGAGGTCAAGCTCTTGTTCTTTGCTGATGATATGATCTTATATTTAGAGAACCCCAAAGACTCAACCACAAGACTCCTGGAAGCAATAAAAACAAACAAACAGACAACAAAAACAAAAAACAATGTCTCAGGATATAAAAATCAATGTCCACAAATCAGTACCCTTTGAATATAACAACAACAACCAAATTAAGAAAGTAATCAAGCACACAATTCCCTTCACAGTACCCTCCAAAAAAATTAAATACCTAGGAATATATCTAACTAATGAGGTGAATGACTTCTACAAAGAAAATTATAAAATCCTAAGAAAAGAAATAGAGGAAGGTATTAACAAATGGAAGAACATAACATGCTCATGGCTGGCACGAATCAACATTGTTAAAATGTCTATACGTCCCAAAGCAACCTACAGATTCAATGCAAACTCCATTGAAATCCCAACATTATACTTTCATGATTTTGAAAAAAATAATTGTTCCTTTTGTATGGAACCAGAAAAACCCTGTATAGCCAAGGCGATCCTTAGCGTGATACTGACAGCTTTATTTTTCTTACTATCAAACTATAGGCTATATTACAAGTCTATAGTTATCAAAATAGCATGGTATTGGCATAAAAAGAGACATAGACATTTGGACTGAATAGAAAACCATGAGATCAAACTAACATCTTACAGCCACCTGATCTTTAATAAACCTAATGAGAGCATACACTGGGGAAAAGAGTCCCTATTCAATAAATGGAATTGGGAGAACTGGATATCCACATGAAGAAGACTTAACCTTGACCCACACCTTTTACCACTCACAGAAAATTGATTCAAGATGGATAAAAGATTTAAATCTTAGGCATGAAACAATAAAAATCCTTGAAGAAAATATGGGAAAAATACTTCAAGATTTTGGCTCCGGGAAAAGAGTTTCTGAAGCAGACTTCTGTGGCAATTTGAGCAACTAATAAATGGGACTTAATTTAAATGAAAAGGTAAGGAGACAACAACCAAAGCAAACAGACGATATTCAGAATGGGAAAAAATATTTGCACATTATAAATCAGACAAAGGTTTGATAACTGGAATCTATCGAAAACTTAAATTAATCAAAACAACAAAAAAAGCCAACAATCCCAAAGATCACTGGGCAAGAGACATGAATAGAACCTTCTTTAAGGAACACGGGTGAATAGTTGTCAAACTTATGAAAAAATGCTTGTCATCCATAATCATCAGAGAAATGCAAATCAAAACCACCCTGTGATATCATCTAAACCCAGAAGATTAACTCATATAACAAAGTCTCAAAGGTGCAGATGTTGGCACAGATGTGGAGAGAGGGGAAACACTCACTCTTACACTGTTGGTAGGACTGCAAACTCATACAGCCCCTTTGAATAAAAGTATAGAGAATCCTCAAAGATCTCACATTAGATCTCCCATTTGACCCCTCAATCCCACTAATGAGGCATCTACCCAGAAGAAAAAAATCATTTTATCATAAGGCCATTTGCACTCTAGGTTGTTTATCACAGCTCAGTTTACTACACCAAGATATGGAAACAACTTAAATGCCCATCAACTCAGAATGGATTAATAAATCATGGTACACGCACACCATAGGATACTAACTATTCAGCCATAATAAAGATGGTGACTTCACATCTTTTGTAATATCCTGGATGGATATTAAAGCATGAAACAAATGCTTCTTCTTAGTAAAGTATCACAAGAACATAAAAGCAATCATTCAATGTACTCAATACTAATATGAAGCCAGTAGATGATCTGATATATGCCCACATAGGTGGAAAACTCATTTCGTTTCAAGTTGAGGGGGGGAATGTTGAGAGAGGGTGTGGGGTGCTGCCATTGAATGCACACATGGTGGGTAGGGTGGTGTACCTTTGTGTTCAGGACATAATCACAAGAGGGACTCTACCCAGCAAAATCAAATCTTTTGACCTGGTTGTTTATACCCTCACATTAACCTGAAATAAATTACTTAAAAAAAAGAAGAGAGAAAGAAATAACAGATGCCAATTCTAGATCTAGAACTCATGACATAGGAATGTCTCTTCCCAGCAATCTTCTCTCTCCTCAGTTAATGGAACCTGATGTGAATGTGAACTATAAAGACAACAAGAGCACCGTATGGGATTGTTAGGTAATTGCTTGAAAGACAACAAAACATTCAAAAATGACATGAAAAATGCCCCCAAATGACCCAAGCCAAATTTCTAGAGGCAAAAAATAGCAATGTCTGAGAAGAAAAAAAAAATCGGATGAATTAAGAGCATATTACATATTAGAGAAGGAAATGTTTGTGAACTTGAACTGTCACGAGAGACTATCACGTAGAGGGGAAAAACCCACCGATTGAAAATCATGTTCTGACCATAACTTCCCTCAGCCAAAAGACATGTAACTGTAGTCTCTAAAGCTGAAGGGGACATATAAAATAATATTTGAAGAAATGATGGTTGAATAGTCACCAAATTTGATGAGTACTAGAAAGCTTAATGAACCCAAGAACAAAAGAAAAAAAAATTGAAGAAAACTAATCTATTTATGTCATAATCAAATTTCTTACAACTAGTGACAATTATGTTTCAAAGAAGCCAGAGGAATTAAAAGAATTTCTACGTACAGAAAAACAAAAGAAAAAAAGGAGCACAGACTTCTCAACAGAAACAATGCAATGTTGGAAGACAACAGGAAAACATTAAACCACTCAAAGACTAGCGCTGTCAGCCTAGGAATCGCTATGCAGGAAAATAATCTTTTAAAAACAGAAACAAAAGAAAGATTGATATCCAGAAGCTAAGCTTTCATCAGCAGCAGATCTGTACTCTGAGAAATGTGAAAGAAGTTCTTAAAGCAAAAGAATAATATCAAAAATCTATTATCTGCACAAAGTGATGAAAAATACTAGATAGTAAATATGAAACATAATTTTTTAGTTATTTAAATTGAGCCTAAAAAGACTAAAAGGGGAACAAAACAAAACGAAACAAGTAGCAAAACAATCCAGCAAAATATTATTTAAACCAACCATATCAATGAACATGTGAAATTGGGATGTACATAAATACCTTAATTAAAAGGTAGAAATTGGCAGGCTGGGTAAAAAAGAAAAAGCAACTAAATGATACCAACTAATAACCAGCTTGAAATATAAAAATGCAAATATATTGACAGTAAAAGAATGAAAACATGTGCTATTGTGCTAGGGCTAATCAAGAGAAAGCTGGAGCGGACATATTAATATCAGGTAGTATGTATTTAGGGAAAACAATATTGCCAGAAAATGAGTCATTTCATAATTCATTATCCATGAAGAGAACATAATTAATCTCTAGTCACTGGAAGCATTTACTGTTTGCATGTAGATGAGTTAAGAGACAGATTCCATTCCAATCATAGGTTCAAGAACAGATTACGAAAGTTGCCTAAAATGTACAGCTGTGCTTATTTCAGGTTTCTGTGATTCAACATGAAACATATTTGTTTAACATTATCTGGACGATTTTGGATTGGAAATTCACTATTTTATATCATGCTTTAACACCATAATCAGGGGAGGGGTCTCAAGCATTTGATACAGGCAACTTTAGATTCTAGATACTATTAAGGTCAGCTTCAGTGATTATTTGCTAAGAGTGAAGCTTCCACCTAGGAAGCTTAAGGAAATGCTGTCTAAGCTAGGCACAGTGGATCACACCTGTAATCCTAGCACTCTGAGAAGAGAAAGACCCCATCTCCAAAAATACCTGGGCACTGTTGCAGGTACCTATAGTCCCAGTTACTCAGGAGGCTGAGGCAAGCAAATTGCTTGAGCCGAAGGGTCTGATTGCTGTGAGCTATAATGCCACAGCATTTTACAGAGGGTAACAAGGTGAGACTCTGTCTCAAACAAAAAAAAAAAAAAAGAAAGAAAGAAAAAGAAAATGCGATCTACTTTAGGCCAGGGCCATTTGAATGAATTTTTAGGTCTATATTATGTACCAGCCTGTCAATAATTGGAAAACTCACGAAGAATTTATTATTTCCAAAAATAGTTTTAGAACATCTAGACTGATTTGTTTGTACTTCAATAGATCATTTTGTTACAAAGTTATTAGCTGGAGCTTTCAGAGTAATTCAATCTTATTTCTTTGTAATCCTTCAGTTTGAAAACAGTTTATGAATGTTATTGAGAAAATGTGTCTCCACAACTGTCTTCTGCCCCCCTACATTTGTATATCTTGGACGTATTTTTAATACTTTCACCTTTTCTGATTCTTCTTTCTGAAAAAAAAGTCCAATTATTGTTCACTTTACAGAATAATAAATTCTTCCATTATTTTAGAAAAATGAAAGAGGAGGCTAAACAGATGAGAACTTCAGGAAAGCAAGTTGTTAAATATACAGAAGTCAAATGTGACTTGAGTATTACAAATTTAATACACTTTTTCCTTTTTAAAAAAGTGTATACATTTTTGTAGCCTCTGTATTTATAACAAAATGTTCTATAGACTTTACATTGTATCTTTGTGTAGCCAATTAGATAATCAACAAAACTGGTTTTAAAAATAAGTGTAAGTAAATGTAAAAATTACTAGATTGTGATCACGATGATGTGATTCTGAAGGTATAAAGAGCACTATATAGCTTTGAAAAACAAAAGTTGGTTGCTGCTGAAAGTTTTAAGTCAACATGTGATTCATTAAGTGAAAATTCCAAATACAGTTAAGAAAGTCATTGTATATTTAACCACTTATTTTGAAATTAAAACTAAGTCATCAGAGAGGTATTCATCAAATGAATTTATAGCTCTTAAAATAAATATAAAAAGATGTTATTGAATGTTTAAGATTACCTTTGGTCATGGCTAAACAAGAAATATAAGTCAAAAAAATTAAGTACAGCCAAGGAGACAACAACCAAAGCAAATAGACAACCTGCCCAATGGGAAAGGATATTTACACATTTTGAATCTGACAAAAGTTTAATATCCAGGATCTATACTGAACTTCAATTAATCTACAAGACAAAAACCAACAATCCCATACATCAATGGGGAAGAGAGATGAATAAAATCTTCTCTAAAGATGACAGGCAAAAATAGCCAGTAAACACTTGAAAAAAATGCTCATTATCCCTAAGTATTAGAGAAATGCAAATTAAAACCACCCAGAGATACCATCTAACTCCAGGGAGAATGGCCTATACCACAAAATCTCAAAATTGCAGATGCTGGTGCAGATGAGGGGAGAAAGGAACACTTCTACACTGCTGGTGGGACTGCAAACTAATACAGACTTTTTGGAAGGACGTATGGAAGGACTCAACCTAGATCTCCCATTTCATCCTGCAATCCCATTACTGGGCATCTATCCAGAAGAAAAAAAAAAAACTTTTATTATAACCCAATTTACAATTGCTAAAACGTGGAAACAGCCTAAATGTCCTTCAACCCAGGAACGGATTGGTAAGCTATGGTATACGTATACCATGGAATATTACTCAGCCATCAAAAATAATGGAGACTTCGCAACGTTTGTGCTAACTTGGATGGAGATGGAATACATTATTCTTAGTGAAGCATCACAGGAATGGAGAAGCATAAATCCTATGTATTCAAGTTTGATTGGAGGACAATTAGTGACAATTAATGACACAGTGGGGCATGGGGGAAGGAGAGAACAGACAGAAAGAGAAGGAGGTTGGGGGTGAGGGAAAGAAAACAAAAAAAAAAGGAAAGAAAATAGGGACTAATTCTCACATAAATTGGATTTAATTTTGACCAAAGTACATTACTTAAACATCTATTTTTAATTCAACTTGTTAATATGTTGTTTAGAATATTGCATCCTCACTTATAAGTAAAATATGTTTGTAATTTCCCTTTATAACAATGTATATTCTCCAATCTCAATATCAGGTGTATCCAGATCAAGTAGAATGATTTTGAAACATTTCTTCTTTTTCTATTGTCTATAAGATTTGGCATGATCTGTTTTTTGAAACTCTCCTTTACTTTTATTTATATAATATTAGTTGTCTATTTTTTGAGACTTTGGAAAAAAAATAAGAAGTTAACTGATGACTTCATACTGAGCCTCACAGTCAAAGCACTCTATAATGTCTTATTTGACAATGTGATTGTTACTTTCTTGGCATTATTATTACTAATATTGCTTAATATTTCGATGCAGTAATTGTCTGTTTTCTTTTCTGAATGTATTTATCATCGTTCATTCTTTATGTGGTTTTGGTTTCTAGTCCTTATCTTAAACATTGTTATTGTTATTAAATTTTAAGACGCTTAAATTCTGTGAAGGCAAAAAGTGGACACCTAATTAACACATGTATATGTAAAAATAAAAAAAAATAAAATAAATAAAAGAACTCAAGTTACAAAAGACAGTCCCAGTTTAGACAGTAAAAATGTAATAGTAAGTATCCTCAGCTTCAATGGGGCTCTTTCCTTGTGTATCTGATTTACTAGAAACTCAAGAGTAGGTAATTATTATCTACTAAGTGCGCCATGTGACTTGGGGAAATGATTGTCAGTCTTTTTACTATGCTAAATTATACATAAGATAAAATTCACCATTTTAACCAGGGTACAGCCAGGGGCGCTGAGAACATTTACAATGCTGGGCTACCATCACCACTATCTGCTCATCCATCACCAGAACATGTAGTCTGCAAACATCCAGCAGCATCTTCTCTTAACCTGCCTTATTATTGTTTTCTGTATTTATCTACTTACTTTTTAATAAGGATATACCCAATGTTTAAGTATCATTTTTTCTACAAAAAACTATGAGTACTCTCATAAGATATTACATAACTAATCCTTTAAAAAAAAATGCCATGTCAATTATCTTTTGAGGAAACAAATGATATTAAATAAATTTACTCAGATTTCATTAATAAAGCCCATGCATAAAAGCATTACGTCCCCTCCTCATAAAAAACAAACAAGCAACTCTTTTTCTTGTTAATAAAAGACTTATTTCTAGAGGACTTGCCTTTAAATCAGAAATCGAGGGGATTTTTTCTTCCAAGAACATCTCACCAAGCTGCTCATCTGAATTGGCAACACATTCAATGAGCTCCTGCCGGTGGTCAGCTGCCTCTGCCCTTAATTCAGCTGGAATTTCACCATATCGAACAATCTGACTAAGAAAAGAAATATTTTATTTTAGTACTTTAAGGATACTTAAATATATAAAGCACCAATGAAAAAGATATGACTAAAGGTTGAATTATATATATTTTGAATAAAGAGCTGATAGATTTACATTCAAATGGCAAATAAGACTAACATATACCTACAAAATGCAGGCCAGGCACCATAGCTCAAGCCTGTAATTCAGCACTTTAGGAGGCTGAGGTGAGAGGAAAGATCGAGTCTAATACTTTGAGACCAGCCTGACCAACACAGCAAGACCTTGTCTCTACAAAAATAAAAAATATTTTTAAAATATTAGTCAGGTGGGGTAGCAGTTGCCTATAATCCCAGCTACTTGAAAGGCTGAGGTTGGACCACTCCTGAAGGCCAGGAGTTCAAAGTTATACTGTATTTGAAAATTGGCAAGCATACCAAGTAGTAAGAGCATCCATTTACTGACTACTTATAATGCAGCAAGCACTGAACTAAATACAGTAGAACCTCCACAGCAGACACATCCCCACATTGACCATCTCTGTAAACTGACCTAACTACACAGACTGGACACGCACCACACGTACATATCAGCACAGTAGGCCTAGTTCGTTACACGTGTGATGACCACCTTTGTATGTTGACGAGTTTGTTACAGTCCCTTGGGTGGTCAGGTCAATTTACAGAGGTTCTACTGTATTTGTCAAGATATTTTATCTTTACATCACATGAAATGGCTTCTATTACCTGCATTTTCAGATCAGGAAAGTAACTTAAACAGGCAAAGTAACCTGTCTAAGGCGGTATTCCTAATGAACAGCACACTAAGATTCAAAGCCAACCTGTCTGAGGCTCATCTGAGCTCTTGAAACTTCTCTTAGCCATAAACTTATTAATCATAATCTCCAATAAGCAGGATTAGACATCTTACTCTATTCCCTTTCATTAATAACAAACCCAATCGGACAAATTTTTTTTTTCTTTTAGAGACAGAGTCTCACTTTATCGCCCTCGGTAGAGTGCCGTCACATCACAGCTCACAGCAACCTCCAACTCCTGGGCTTAGGTGATTCTCTTGCCTCCGCCTCCCGAGTAGCTGGGACGCCAGGCACCCACCACCACGCCCAGCTATTTTTTATGGCGGTTTGGCTGGGGCCAGGTTTGAACCCACCACCCTCGGTATATGGGGCCAGCGCCCTACCCACTGAGCCACAGGCACCGACCTCAATGGTACAATTTTTTAACACAGAATATACCAATTTGTAATTTTTTTTTTTAAAGTAACTAAACTTGACAGTCCTTTCAACCCTGACATCAAGTCTCCATTCCTCTAGGAGTTAAACAGGTAAGAGTCACAAATGAAATAGACACCAATACGAAATGGACATACTTGATAGTTCTAAAATCCAGTCTTAAAGTTTTTCATAGTAGAAACTCCACAACTGACCACCTGCTTAAGTTGACCTACTTTCCATAGACCAGAAGGACCATATGTACTCAAGGGAAGTTCCTTATGTTGACCAGTTTGTTATAGTTTCTTGGGTGGTCAACTTACAGAGGTGCTACTATTTTTCCTTAAAAATGGAAATTAACGTCAAAAAATAATTAGCTTTTCAGAGAACACACCCCTAAATAAAAAGAAAGACAAAAGTCAATTCCAGAGAGTGAGAAAAAAACTCTTCATATTCTGAACAGAGCCCTGCACAGCCTTCAGATTTCATCCTGCCTGACAAGGTCCCTGGTTCTTAGCGTCTGTGTCAGAATCATGTGCTGAGTCCTTTCCACACACACACACCCAGTGGTCCAGGGCCGTGGGAGGGGATGCGCACACAGTTCTACAATGTTTAAGAGCCCCTGATTTAGATAACAGAAATACATGGTTCAGCAATTCTGGGAAAGTGAACTTAGTCATTCATTTATAAATAGTTTTTGAGTCCCTATTATATACCAGGAAGTTCTAGGGGCAGTTCAAGGACATAGCAGAGAATAAAGCAAAAAGCAACCTTGCCCTCTTGGGCCTTACAGTCTCAGAAATGGCAGCTAAGCTCTGCTGTCATTACTCAGTTGTCACACAAAAAGTGAGAAAAACCCCTTATCCACTGGACCGCCTCCATCTTTTTCCTGTCTACAAAATGGCTCATGAAGATCAATTCTACAGCTCACGGATCGCAACGCCATTCACCCAGCAGCCAGACCTGAAATCCCAATCTCCTGAGGAAGAAAACCCCTCAGGAAGAGGCTGTAGAGAAACCGCCCGGCGACAGAGGTTACTCCTCAGAACAAGGGTCACCTCGGACTCCCACATCGTCTAGATCAGTGTTGGTCAAAGTGGGGTCTGCAGAACCATATCAGCATAACCTAGGACCTTACCCAAAATGCAAACTGCAGGCCCTGCCCCAGATCAACTGGATTAGTATCTCCAGAGGTGTACCCAGGGACACGAGTTTCAACAAACTTCCAGGAGATTTTTATGAAATCTAAGGTCTGACAACCATGGGGCAATCACAGTACTCTGTATGCAAAGGTCACTGAGACGTTGACTGACCAGGTCACTGAGATGTTGACTGACCATACAGTGTGTCAAAAAGTTACCAATTTGCTTCTTGCAGTTCCCAAACCACATCTGTACAGTTTTAAATGATTTTACAGATTAATCTTTTTATCTATAAAGTAAGTTGAGCAAATATTTTATGGTCTCGATTTTCTTTCCAGTTTTTATCACAAAACCCAAGACCTCGCTGCTGCTCTACAAGTGTCGGCACAGTGAATAAAATGAACAAATAAACGAATAAGCACAGAAAGACATAATATACTAACAGCCCAAGGGGAGGCCTCCTTCTACTACACAAGGCATGCCATGACGTATGAGCCAAAAAGTAACATATTCTCTCTCAGAATTAATACAAAGCAAAACTGAGGAGCAACTAGGATTAAAGGCATTAAAACAAAAATCATTTATTCTCCAGACATATTTCAAAAAGATATTCTAAGTTTAATGAACCTATCCTTTCCTTCTCTTTGATGCTTTTTAAAATATAAAATTTTAGAAGTTTATATTTATTTTTTATTTTTTTTGTAGAGACAGAGTCTCACTTTGTCACCCTTGGTAGAGTGCTGTGCAGTCACAGCTCACAGCAGCCTCCAGCTTCTGGGCTTAGGTGATTCTCTTGCCTCAGCCTCCCCAGTGCTGGGACTACAGGCTCCCACCACAACGCCCGGCTATATTTTTTTGATGCAGTTTGGCCAGGGCCGGGTTTGAACCCACCACCCTCGGTATATGGGGCCAGCGCCCTATTCACTGAGCCACAAGCGCCACCCTAGTAGTTTATATTTAACACTTACCCAAAGTCCCCATCAAAATAGATGGCTCGTTCCTCAATAAGATCTATTACACCTTTGAAATTACCCTCCAACCCAATGGGTATCTGTACGAATG